>KZ071923.1:71279-83728 GCA_002091845.1 Anopheles cracens | reverse complement strand
ACCACCGAAAGGGCAAATTATTCGATCGATTGATCTGCAGCAGCTCGGCAGGCGAAAGGCTGCAGCCAGAAGACAGCTGCGAACGGCGGTTGTTCCAAAAATTACACATTCTTCGATGAGAGTATGTTGTCGCTGTCGCTGTCTGCACTGTGGCATGCGCAAAACACTTCCCAGCGTCCCTACGTCTTCTGGATCGGTGTGTGTTGTTGTGTTTTTATGTTTCCTTGGTTCGGTTCTACGTTCGTCAAAATCAAACTGAATCAAACAGCTCGGCACCAACAACAAAAGAACCTTTTTTAACGTGCTGCAGCCTCAGGAAGATTCCAACCGCAAGGTGAATCTCCACGTTTTTTTTCCCTCGAGAGCGAACGGAGCGCTCCAGCTGAAAGCGAATGTGGCGAGTGGGGCTCAGAGATATGGCCACTTAAAATCGCTACCATTTGGGTAGGGTGGGGTTGCGTTGCGGCAAGGCAAGGTAAGAATCCTTCAGGGGGGCTTCTATCTGACGCTGGATGGATATCGGGAAGGTAGCTGGTCATAAGTACAAATTCTGAGGTACCATTATCCGATATATTTAATAGAGCGTTCTTCAAAAAGTTATTGAACTAAAAAATGGATTATTCATGAATAATGAATAATTAACATTTCTCTCAAAATAATTTCAATAAGAAAACAAAACACATAAGAAAATGAATAAAATAATGGATTAATAAAACAATAAAACATAAGAAAACAAATAAACAATGAAATGTGTATACATAACATAATGGATGATTAAAACAATAAAACATAAGAAAACAAATAAATAATGAAATGTGAATACATAAATACATTTAGTAAAGTATACAAACGAATATATGAAAAAAGAAACAAATATATGAACATGAAATATGATTGCAAAAATACGTAAAAAAAACTATGAAAGTGAAAAAGCCTTTAAAAATTCGGCTGTTTTTTGTTACTTTTTGCCTATGATTATTTAAAAAAAAATCTACTAGTGTTTTTTGTTTATTTCAACGAACTCCATAGTTAGAAATGGAACAACATAAAATTTAAATCAAATTTGCTCTAAGCTTTCTCCACCGTGCACACTCTGCACCCGCCAAGATGCATCGGGCGCAGAAGCGATTGAGATGAAGCAAAATACCTCAACAAAACAGAACACAACCAACAGTACAAAGCAACCAAAAAAAAAAAAGCATCAAAATGCCCCTGGTAAGAAGCTTTCCGTAGCCTCAAAGATGGCACGCGAAACATCAGCGCGCAACCAACAGCAAAACAGCCGCAGCAATCGGCGAAGGAGAGCAATTTAGACGGAAGACTACAATTTGACGAATGGAGTCCTCCCGTGCGCGCCCGCCTCCCTCCGCGTTCGGAAACCATCAACGACAGGCGCGGAAGAAGTGAAGCTGCAGAGGAAGCAATTGCTGAAGAGCAAAAGGAAGAAAAAGAAAACCATACGAAAGGCCGCACAGAAAGAAAGAGTTTCGGTGCGTTCGCGGTTCGCGTATGTGCGCGTTTCCATTTTATTTTCTTGGCGCTTTTCCTTTTCCGTGTCCGCGGCCGCGTGGTGGTTGGAAAACGCATCACGGAAGAGCCTCGGCAGCGTTTCACAGCGTCGTTTTGTTCTCTTGCCTTTCCTTCCGTCGCGGTGCGCAGAAGGTGATGGCGATTTGCAAACCCGCCGTGAGTGATCGAAGTCTAGCGCGGCTTGCCTTCACCTTAGGGGCCCGTCGTAGTGACGAGTGTCGGAAGATTTCGATGCTGCACACTTGCAACGATTGAGTGGCAATTCCGTGCGGACAGCAGCAGCAGCAACTTCCGAGGAACGCGAACGAAAGCGATTTTCCACAAAATCTCAACACATTCTCCCCAAAATTATTCCGAAGCGAAACGCGAAGAAATTTGTGCGCGCGTAATCTCGTGCCGGCAACAAAATTAACATCTCACGGCCGGGACCGGCCGGGAAGATTGGCCGCCACAGGTAAATGTTTTTTGCAAGAATTATTAAAAATGAACTCACACTTGCATGCGTTACGTACGAGGCCCCGTTAGATGCTGCTGTTGCTAATTTTAACCCAAACGAAACTTATTAGCATACGATTATGATCAAACGAAACACACGAGAATGAAAAAGAATAAACGATCAGTCTGAAGGAATCTGAAGAAAAAGCTTTTCAATGAACACGAATAGAATGTAACTTCAATATTTTATCATATAAGCAATTTTTTTTCATATGTCCCTTTTCCATGGTTCAGACCCATAGTTTGTATGCAAAACAGATGTAAAAAAAAATAATGGAACAATTTATTTAAGGTTATTATTTTATAAATACACCAGAAAAATGCGAAAAATTTGGAGATTAAATTGAAATTTGCAATCATTTGTCCTGTTTTTAATTTTTTAATACATTAATAATTATTAATTTATGTCAGGAAACTGTTCTTTAATATTCTTTAATTCACTTTCATCAGAAAAAAATAGTTGTAGTCTATTTTCAAACTTTTTTTACACAGTTCTACGGAAAAGAAATTCTTTTAAAAAACTCTGACTAAATCCGGAAACTGGGAAATGGAAACTGGGAATGGAAAAAAACGAAATTACGTCGCTTCTTTAAAAGAAACATTACTGAACCACGAACCCGCTAACCATAAACAATCGCTAATGTGTTAAATGGCACCAATTAGATGGCGTTGGAGAGGCATTTCGTCAAATGGTTTTCTAAATGAAATTTCCGTTTCGTAAAAAGTAGTAAAAAAAACCGCCTCCAAAACCCATTCAACGTGGGAGTTCTTGTTAGGCAATTCCACCTCCGATCGGTTTTTTTTATGGTGCGATGGGAGAGCAGCTCGTTGTGTGGCGTCCACCGACAAAATAAATTACATTCGTCGCATTCGAACGATTGGTTTGGCTTAAGTAGGAAGTGAGCGAGGTATACCTCATAAACACAAGAATTATGATGTCATTCGGGCAAGGGATGGACAATTAAAACCCACTGGCGGCCCATCGCTCGGCAGCGATTAATACCGGCTCTGATGTGTTACACCAACCAAACAAACAAACCAATCGGGTTCGGGAACTGGCAGATATTCAAATTGGGTTACTTCACCTCCTTTCTAAGCTGTGTTCTGTGGCACACTCGCATCAACCGGCAACCCCGAAAGGGTTTTTAGGTGAAATGTAAAAAAATGACGTAATCCTAACCTACAAACCGATCAACCGGTTGCCGGGAGGGATTGCGCATGGAAGAAGGGTTAGTGTTCGAAATGTCTCACCCCTCTCGTATGATGTATTCCTAGCTCTTAGTTCGGTTCTTGAAATTGCTGAAAATTAATACTCTCAAAACCCCGTTCGGGCTCGGGCAAAAGAAAGGGCGTGTGAAGCAACAGCGCACTCCATCGAGGGTGAAAGCAGCCGAAATGAATGAAATTATGTCAACCAACTCTCAGCTGGGACTCCTATTACCGGGAGGGACGGGAGCAGTTAGCCCTCCTGTCGTCCAACAGCGAGCTTAGCATAATAATGTCGTTCAAGTATTGTCCCTGACAGGCACAGGCACGCATATTAAGGCACGGGTTTGTATGAAAGTGAAAAGAAAAATGTCGCTTGTCAAAGAAAACGGTATAACCGGTAAGGAAATCTTGCGCTTCACTGAGCATTATTGGTTTTTTCATTGGTGTTTTCAAGTTTGAGTACTTAAAGGATGAAAATAATATTAACAAATCATGACACTTGCAAAGGATTATCAAAAATAAATCCTTTTAGTGAAATAACATCGTGCAGAAAAACAAACTAATATATGAAATTGGATAAAAATGGGAAAAGGTCTAAATTCAAAGACGAAAAACATACGAGAAGATAAAAATTTCATCAAAAAATTAGTAAAATATGTAAGGAACAATATTTGAGAACATTTGTTACTTGCATTGCCCATCAACAGATGACGCCAAAATTGTGTTATAAATCGAACCGTTATATCTAATAAATATAATGTTTGGATAAGGATGTAAGGATACAAAAAGGGTAGTTTTCATATCCTCTTTTCATAATATTTTTCATATTAATATGATATTTCAAAAAATTCTTGTACTAAATAGTGATGAACTCAAACTCTATCTAAAGACTCCTTTACGATCAAGATCAAAACAATGAATTTTCAACGCAGTATGACCCAACCTAACACAGCAGCTACCCGAAACATAATCTGGATCCAAGCAAAAAGGAAACAAAAACATAAAACAACCCCAAAAAGAAAGGATTCGGTTCGGAAATCATTGACCGATCGCACTGGCGCGAGACTGATTTATATCGCCCTCTCTCGCGCCGTGCTGATGAACGATCGCGCTCGGAAATCAATTCGACCAATTAGTCAAACGGTTGGAGGTATTTATGATCTCCGCGATGCTGCCGTGAGCGAGTTTTATGTGCGAAATGAAGATAAAATTTGCCCCGTGCGGACGCCTCCTTGCTAGCTTCGGGGAATTGTAACTTTATTTTTAGTCCCATTTTATGGGACCCACTACCGACGCGATTGAAGGGTGCGAGGATGCCTCCGCTGTCGCCAGGTGCGGTGCTGTGCGGAGGCTAGAATTTTGGAACAGGAAAATGAAACCCCCGGCCACGTCCAGTAAGGCCCATCAAAGCGCCACACCGTGCGCTCGGAACCGACAGCCGAAAGCAGAATTTATGACAGTCATCCATCGTGCAGAGACGAGCGCGCACACCGGATGACGCCGGTGATGACGAAGACGACGAAGAACGACCGATCGAATCTTCTACGGATTACGGCGGTTCCACTCTAGGATTCTAAGAGTTTTTTGTCGTGTCGTGCTTCGTTTCCCCACCACCAGGCACAAATAAAGCGAACGCGAAACCGCTGGCTCGCTGCGATCATAGAGCCGTGGGATGCGGTAGGGGGGGGGTTCGTCGCTTGAGCTACGCGACTCAAGCAATATCATTATTTCGTCGTGCTTGAAATAGCAAACTCATCGCGTACTTTTGCGCACCCCCCTCTCTCGAAAGGAGACAAGCGGCTGGGGAGCTGGGAGGCAGGAAGCGGAACCCCAAAACCTGGGAAAAGAATCTATTTTCTATAGCAATCATAGGCATCAACCCCCCCACCCGGTACCATATGGTATGCCGGAGAGCGTGCGCGCTTTGCACACTCGAGAGACCGATTTAGAAGACGGGCCTCTTGAGGCAAAAAAAAACCTTCCACCTCGAAGGATACATTATGCGCACTATGGAGAGTACGATCGACAAAATCGGCGCCGCCGTACGCTGCGCCGGTGCCACGCGGAATCAAGCCAAGGTCACCCCGTTGACGAAACCGAAACGAAAGACTTCACGCCGGCCGCGAAGGCAACGAACCTGCCCGGCTGCTTCGGATTTCTGGTTTCCGATTTTCCATTCCGTTCCATCTCGGTGGTTGAACACGCACGGAACCTGTTTTTTGTTGTGTGTGTTTTGAATTTGGATTTCCCCCCGCCACACTAGGCGCTACCCGTTGTTGTCATCTCGATGGTACAATGATCTACATTTTTTCTTCTTCTCCCACCCCTGCTAGCGGCGAGCGAAATTATCTCTTCTTGTGTGCACGTATTATTTGACCTCTGCGGTGTCGTCTACGATCGATCGGATTGGGCGCTAACTATCGTGCCGGCTACCGGTTGATCGACGGCAGCGTCAACCGCTCGCAAAAGGTCACCCACTTCCTAGCGTCATTCACAGTCGCTGTGAAGGTTGCCGGAGGCGGTGGGAGCGGACCGCGACGGCGGCGCTTCTGTTCTCATTCGGCGGCGACCACATCGATCGTGGGCTAATGACCACGAAGAATGAGCCACCGCGAATTCAACGACCCAGAGCATTATGCATTGCAGCGTCTGCGTGAAAGGAAACAACAAATGAACGCATTGAATTTTAGTGTTTTTTTTATTTGTACAAAAAAGCAAAGCACGTGTGAGCAAGTGACTCATACATCACATGGGCGAGTGATTGAACTCTTTTGGAACCATTCGAATGGAATTTTAATTAGTGTTAGATTCGCTCGACATAAGAATGCAGAAGAAAAACTATAATATTGAATGGAGCAATAATTGTATTCAAAAACTAACAATAAAATTGTTCGTACAAAAAGCGTTTCAGATTAACACGCATGACGTCGCCGCTCGGAATCGAAATTCCGGTTCCATTCGCTCATCAGACATTCGCGTTCCCGGGGCTCTAGTGAGTGGATGCTTTTTTTTTTGGAATAATAAAGCAGCAGAAGTGGTCAACGCCACTTCGTCGCATACAAAGAACTTCACCAATACCCACACACACACACCTCGCAGGCCACCTCATTTGGAGCCCGCGTTTAATTGGGCCAGGGTCGCCACCACCATCAATCGAGTGTGTGTGTGTGTGTGCATGGCTTGAAATACGCAAAAACAAAATCCGAAACCACACGAGCCCACGGCAGCGATATTTTCGCGCACGTTCGCGAGTCCGTCAACCTTCATCAGCGTGCGCGCGGCTCCTGCACAGAGACCACCACTTCACACCACCCGTCGGGGGGGGGAGCCAAGTTCAGCGCTGGTTACGATCTGGGCAGCATCGCCATCGCCAAGGACCCGCGAGTCGATTTTTGAGTGTCTTGAGGACGTGAGTGCCACGCAAGGAATGGTGATTTTGGGTTTTTCGTTGTTGTTGTTGCTTTGCCTAAAAAGTGAGGTTAAGTGTGAGGTAGTTATTGCAAAAATAATCCTCAACGGGTAGCCAAAGTACCGTCCGTCTCCTTGAGAAGAGCTTCCCGAAATCACGTGCGGTGGGGAGGCTTAATTCTTAATGCATAATAAAACTTATGACCCTGTGTTAAGCATGGGCTTGCATTCGAAGCCGTATATGGTCGAAGGCAGTACGCGTGGTTCGATTTAAGCGTAGTCGATGTATAAAATATATCCCATAATGATAGCGCACATCCCGCAATGGTTTACAGCATCAAGCTGGTGTATCCATTCGCGGCAGAAACATATCCTATTCACCAGGCCAGGTTCACCTACTTTTCGACTTAATGTGCGGCATCAATCACACACCACAATAACTATACGCCCAGTTTTATTCATCCGGATGAAAAGGGAGAGTATCACTGCCAATAATTGAGTGATAAACGCATCGAAAGCTCAGCGCGCACGTCGCCCTTCGACCGATTGGCTTTTATGTGCGACTCAAGCAAGGACACCTTCTGCCGACCACAGTTCACACCCCACACAACACTCCAAGGATGCACATTAATCATGTCGTCTGGGTGAAACATAATTTCTCTCGCCGTTGGGTTCGGTGGAGATGACTCCATTGTAAACTGGCACACACACACATCGCGTCGTACCCATAAACGGAGGAACTTGTCTGACAGCTTGTTATTTTTGAGGTTATTTATACAACGCCGCTACCACCAGCCAAACGCACGCAAGGAGCCTATCCTATCCTAGGAGCGAATGCGAGAAGATATTTACACGACATGCGAATAAAAACTATTGGCGCACGCGATCGTTTCGAGGCAATTTGAGGCGACAGCGTTGTCTGGCTAGCGCTGATTCTTTTGAGCACAATTGTTTAGTCTCCGGACTTTGTTTATGTCTCTTGAAATAATTTACACTCAGTGGCGTGCACAGACAGATCGAAAGTCTGTCTGAGTTGTACTGTTTGTTGCACATATGGTCTTGTTGAAAACATATTAAACAGAATGTTTATAAGATCCACAAGTATTTTTGGATCACAATTGTGGCGATCTCAGGACAGCAGGAGCTACAGTAGTAACAGAAGCATAAATGTTGATCCTATATTCGAATATTTTTTCAATTAGATTTATGTTTGCTTCATACATGTGTCTAGAACCTTCTAGAAACACTCTGGACAGTATCCAGATGACACATTTTTGGAATTCGATGAATTGGTACTAAAGAAGAAGAAATACTTCTCCAGCTAGCTCCAAGTTTACTCTATACATACTCTAGGCTATAAGAAACGTCTTCTAAATGACTCTTCACATAACAACTGTACTACATGAATAAATAGCTAATGTACATTTGAAGGTTATAGCGATCTCGGGATATCAGGAGCATGGTGGTGCTTGTAGACTCAAGTCAACTCCTACATCGGAATCATTCTGAAGCTAGTTTAAAGTACGTTCTATTTATTGCAGGGCCTAGAACGTCCAAGAAACACGTCAGCCAGCCTCTATATCTCGAGTACTGCATATCGCATACTATATATCAATTATCTACCACTTGATGGCGGCGTGTACCGACGGGCATTACCTGACATCACTAACTACATTCCTTTCCCTCGCCGATCAATGCTCCACTGCTCCGAACGGTGTGACTCACAAGCACACGCATGGGCCCCAGGTTCATAGCTCGATGTGTGTTATGTCAACAAATTGGTTGCGGATCGGCGGTTCATCAGAGTTCATCAGTCGACGCCGCCACGTCACAAACGATGAGTCGCGCACGGTGCCGGTCTTGTGCAATAGTTGCGCTCAGTTTCAGTTACGATCCCCCTCCCGCTTTGAAGTACGAGATTATGTCTACCGTCGTTTCAAGGTGAGTCCTGCTTTCAGCGCGAAATCACGTTCCAAGTGCGCCACTAGCAGGAAGCTCGGTTGGAGGAGGAGCGATATTGATAGCGCACGGCGCAAGGGATCTATTTCCTGGTGCGTGGTAGTATGCGGCCGGTTGAAGCGCCGACGGCTAGATCTGATCTTATCAGAATCCAGCGAGCGCGGAGCGGGGTGTGTTCTGCCCCGACGATCGACTCGTTATTGAATCGTCACGATTACCCACTTAATTCACGTCGAGTTCTCGAGGCGCTCGACGCTGTGGGTGCTACGGTGCTGACGAGGCATGTAATTATCGTGAGATTGTGGCGGCTTCAGTGCACGGTTCAGTGTTGTGAGGTTCTGAGGTTTAATGTGTAGCTAGTCAGGTTGTATTTTTTATCCACACAGAGATTGATTGACTCAGGTTATGATCGAACCGGGTGTTTCTTGTCCCGCAGGGAACTATTAAGAATCATGAATTAAGTTCCTGAAATGTCTCACATAGCGGACAACAAGCCTGTTAATCAGTACGGTGTGCTCGGGAACCAATCATGGACTAGAAGTATCCAAACATTAACTGAAAACGTCTCAACAACATCACATAATCCAGAGTAATTCATTGCCCACAGTCGACGATTCGCTTCCACCGCTCTGAACACGTCAGCTCTTGCTTCTGAGAAATATCAAGTTCACGCCATGATGTAGTGCATTTTAAAATGCTCCAGCTTACACTCGGCGTGGAACAGATTTGACAGATTTGTGTTGATGGTTTGAAGTCCGGTCAAAGTCGACAGAGATTCCACTGGAGATATCCAAGCAATCGCGCTGCGTGACTTACCTGTGGAGAGGAGAGAAAAGGAAGAATGAAAAAAACGATTCAATGGTAAGTCATACATTTAAAACGATCGCGTAGCGAGATAAATCTGGAACGCTTCTTGGCCGTATGGGCCGTTTTGTGTTATTTCTCCGTCTAGAAAATAGCCTTCCAATGCGGCCGTCGTGCAGGGAAAGGACGAACACGTTCACGAACGGCACTGGCGGCTGGCAGGGGCAACAGCGCGCGATCTCAAGCTGTCAGTTGCCCGGACACATGTTCCGTTTTCGCACACCACCTCCGATCGGTCCGGACAGATGTGGTGGTGGTGGGTGTGTGTATGTGTTCTTGTGGCGTGTTATGTTTCGCGTCGCGCCGTGCACAGACCGATCTGTATCTCGAAAAACTCGCGTCTTGCGCCCTTTCGCTAATTGAAGTCAAGGGCAGAACGCCGGGTGAACGCTGTCGATCGTACAGCGTCGGGGGATGAATTGGGATGCCATGTGAAGTTTTTTTGTCCTCTTACAACCTGAGCTATAACAATTCATTGAAGTGAGATGTAGGAGTTTTGAAAATATCGCACACAAGGAGATCGAATGTTTTAAATTAAATTATTGGAGATAGTTATAACTTCACGCGCACACATATCATATGTATCATACTTGTTGAATCTTTCATCTATAACAATATGTTGAAAGTGCTGAGAATAGAGGACGAATGAAATAACAATATCGTACTTCAATACAAGTGAAAATAATAAGCTACTGAAGTGATTTAAACCCACACTCATCACTTCCTCCGTCTTACGGGAAGTGGCATTTCAAAGATATAGTGGAACTAAAATAAAGTTTGTAAATCTCACATAATCACATCTTCTTGAAACCACCTCTCTTCAAATGATCCAGTCTTATCAGAAGGAGGTGTTATAGAAGTATGACACTAGGGACACTTCAAAACTGTACACCTGGTGAACGCATGATCCTTTGAGTCTGAGGTTTAATGTGTAGCTAGTCAGGTTGTATTTTTTATCCACACAGAGATTGATTGACTCAGGTTATGATCGAACCGGGCGTTTCTTGTCCCGCAGGGAACTATTAAGAATCATGAATTAAGTTCATGAAATGTCTCACATAGCGGACAACAAGCCTGTTAATCAGTACGGTGTGCTCGGGAACCAATCATGGACCAGAAGTATCCAAACATCAACTGAAAACGTCTCAACAACATCACATAATCCAGAGTAATTCATTGCCCACAGTCGACGATTCGCTTCCACCGCTCTGAACACGTCAGCTCTTGCTTCTGAGAAATATCAAGTTCACGCCATGATGTAGTGCATTTTAAAATGCTCCAGCTTACACTCGGCGTGGAACAGATTTGACAGATTTGTGTTGATGGTTTGAAGTCCGGTCAAAGTCGACAGAGATTCCACTGGAGATATCCAAGCAATCGCGCTGCGTGACTTACCTGTGGAGAGGAGAGAAAAGGAAGAATGAAAAAAACGATTCAATGGTAAGTCATACATTTAAAACGATCGCGTAGCGAGATAAATCTGGAACGCTTCTTGGCCGTATGGGCCGTTTTGTGTTATTTCTCCGTCTAGAAAATAGCCTTCCAATGCGGCCGTCGTGCAGGGAAAGGACGAACACGTTCACGAACGGCACTGGCGGCTGGCAGGGGCAACAGCGCGCGATCTCAAGCTGTCAGTTGCCCGGACACATGTTCCGTTTTCGCACACCACCTCCGATCGGTCCGGACAGATGTGGTGGTGGTGGGTGTGTGTATGTGTTCTTGTGGCGTGTTATGTTTCGCGTCGCGCCGTGCACAGACCGAGCTGTATCTCGAAAAACTCGCGTCTTGCGCCCTTTCGCTAATTGAAGTCAAGGGCAGAACGCCGGGTGAACGCTGTCGATCGTACAGCGTCGGGGGATGAATTGGGATGCCATGTGAAGTTTTTTTGTCCTCTTACAACCTGAGCTATAACAATTCATTGAAGTGAGATGTAGGAGTTTTGAAAATATCGCACACAAGGAGATCGAATGTTTTAAATTAAATTATTGGAGATAGTTATAACTTCACGCGCACACATATCATATGTATCATACTTGTTGAATCTTTCATCTATAACAATATGTTGAAAGTGCTGAGAATAGAGGACGAATGAAATAACAATATCGTACTTCAATACAAGTGAAAATAATAAGCTACTGAAGTGATTTAAACCCACACTCATCACTTCCTCCGTCTTACGGGAAGTGGCATTTCAAAGATATAGTGGAACTAAAATAAAGTTTGTAAATCTCACATAATCACATCTTCTTGAAACTACCTCTCTTCAAATGATCCAGTCTTATCAGAAGGAGGTGTTATAGAAGTATGACACTAGGGACACTTCAAAACTGTACACCTGGTGAACGCATGATCCTTTGAGAGGACCTAATACGGCCTAGTATGAAAAAACGTGCACGGTTGCACGACTTGACTTTCGCTGAAATTTGACGGATGTCACTCACACAAAAACACCTATTGCTACATAAAACCTCAAAATCACATTCATTTCTTCATTATCACCACGCCCTATCTATGATGCAACTAAGGTGGAATTCAACTGACTTTAGAAACTCTTTGTCAACGTCATAATACGTCCACGATCAGCTGATTTTAATCAAATCTGCTAGCAGCCCGTCATAATTCATCACAATCCCTCTAAAGCTTTGAATATACAAACAGGTGGGAAAACATAATTAAGTTATGCAAATGGAATATAACATATACATAACAAATAAATCTAAAAGCTAAAAAATATCAAAAAATTAAAAAAAAAACATGAAAATTAAACTACCCCAAAGCATAATACTGAATGCTTGCAGTAGACGCTTAATTCTCAAATTTGTTATAGAAGATGAATACTATAATATATTCAGCTAAAATTTAAAACAGAACTCCCTGGCTATTTCGCTTCAAAAACACCACGATTTACCTTGTTCCATAAATAAAACAACGCATTTTACTTTCATCTGGCTCACGGGCCACTCTGATACGCCTCGAAGTGAAAT
>KZ071923.1:52486-64354 GCA_002091845.1 Anopheles cracens | reverse complement strand
AAGTGCACGAGGAAAATGTAAGCGAACAAAAAAAAACCACCGCACCACCTCTAGGGGCGATTTGAAACGAAAGACTGCAACAGTCAGGCAAGCGACGAACGTGCGTTTTTTTATTTATTTTTGTTTCAAGCCCATTCCAAATTAGTTGAGTAAACATTTTTGATAACCGGGGTGAAAAATGTCTTCAATCGCTCCGCAGCAAGCGTACCGCGCGAGCCCACCACATACGCACACACACACACACACACACAACAAATTAAATTAAATTAGCAGTTTTGCTCAATTTCATCTCGCCGTGCCAATTCTCGTCCAATATTCGGCCCAAAACGGCAGAGCGCTGCACAACTGGTTCGCGTTTATTTCCCCCCATTCGGCAGCAGTGCGGATGTGAAAATAAAAGTGCATCTCGATAAAGGCAAAAACAAAACGAGACATAATAAACATTATTATCTTCAGCTCAAAATTTTGCGGCGTTATCGTGTTATCGTCCATCACGGACACATGGTTGATGATCATTTATTTAATGGCGTTTAAGGCTGACGCCTGTTTGGGTTTCTGTTGGTATGTCACGCCACAACACAGCACACTTTATGTGACAAAGTTTTCAGACTGTTCATTATGTTCCCGAAAATTGTCACACAAATTTTAATAATATTAAGAATCAATTTAAGGCTCGAATTCTCCGCTCTGTCTTACGGAACCGGTGTGTGTGTGTGGGTTTCCCACAACACTGCCCCTACGAAACGTGCCACCATTTAGTCACAGTTGAATGCAATCGCTCAACTCAACCGAAACCGATTGACCAATTTTCGGTCACGCTGAACGGTTGAACGAAAATCGAAACCAACACCCCAGTTCGCCCATCCACCACAGCAGCATCCAGGCGATTCATTCCGCTTCGAACGACAAGCAGCAAGCACGCTCCGGAAAGGCCGCCTAAGAAGCCCGATCCCGAAAATCCGCCGGGGAGCTCTCACTCGGGCGATTAATTATGAACTCCCGGAGGTAATTTGTCAAGCCGTTGCTGCCCCGCAGCATAATCAGCTTTGCACATTATCGCGTTCGGCCCGAGTCTCGTCTCATCGTCTCTTTGAGCCTGTGTGGGAGATGAGTGTGGGGAGGCCGTTCCCGGCTTCTTCGGGGGTCTTATATAGCTCCGGGCCAAAGCTCATTCTGGCGATTCAGCTGATGCGACCGGAGAGTGAGCGACGCGCAACGACTGATCGTAAGATAATCTGCCCCGGTGCAGCACGGCTCGTCTGATACTTAAAACAAATTTATTCTGTTGAAAAACTTTACACAGTGTTTTCCAAGGTTATTAGCCTTTTTTAAGTTTCATCATATTCTTTAAGTCTAGTTTGGTTTGGGATTGCTATAAAATCACTTTGGTTCATTGAAAACACTTAATAAATTTTAGTTAACTTAATTAATTTTAACTATTCGATTAATCGATTAATCAATTAGTCTGAAATCGTTCTTTTTGTGTTTTTGTTCAATTTTGCGTTATTAGTATTTATCATGCGATTGATTTATGTATAACTTCAAAAGGTTTATGTGTAGTTCAGTGTTATAAAAAACAAGGTTTAATAATTTTATGTTTTAATACATGTTGGAGTTTTATCGAACATAGTATAATTTTTTTATACTAATAAAAAAACAAATGAAAATTTTATTTTACTATTACCTTTTACTACCAACTACTTAAATTGAGACGATTTATCTATTCTATCTATAATATGTAAGTTTTGAATAATTAAATAAAAAAGTGACTATAAGCGTCGAAAGTCTTCCGACCCTTTTGAGCAACTCGAACAAACTGTAAGGTGCACAAAACAGGTGCGGACTAAAATGGAATGGAGTGCTGGTTTAAAACTTCTCCCAACTGTATGAAACCCACTAACGAAACGATATCGTTCCTTCAATTATCGAAAACACCCTTCAACAAACGCAGTCGAGAAAAAAAAAGTCCTTATACAGTGGCGTCATCTATTGTTAGATACTTATTATAAATCGAGACCAAGGTAAACACAACAAATAAGTTTTTTTTATTGTTTTAATTGTAGCTATGGGTTTAGCATCTCATTTACTTAAAACAAATTTATTCTGTTGAAAAACTTTACACAGTGTTTTCCAAGGTTATTAGCCTTTTTTAAGTTTCATCATATTTCCTGCTCGACCGTGCTCGACAATTCCACGAAATGAAATAATTACCATGCGCGTAAAGTAAGTTCACGTGCGATTTTCCTTTCGGCGTTGTCGTGTTGTTTTCGGCGAAATTGCGCTTGATGTCACAAAACATTACGATGCATGAGAATGCGCAATTTGGCGACGATTCGCACACTCCGATTGTCTCCTCCGGCAACCCCGCTCTCGCTCTCTTTACCCCGGGAAAAGCGAACCGAGCTCGTCCGGAGCAGGAAGCAAAATGAAAATAAACGGCCAGAGCAAATCAAGAAGAAAAAAAATGGGAAAGGGATTTCAACGCAGAGTGTACGTGACCCCGCTTCCAAATTCTATCCCTATATCGTCGGCACCACCGGTGCACCGGTCTCTGTGGGGCCAGTGCATTTTGCTTGATTTGTGGACTGAAAATGATGTCATAAATTCGCTCGTTTTGCTCGCGCAGTTTGATCGCCGGAGCGCACACAACATTAGCGGCGCATCGCGACTGGCCGCGGCGGCAATTAAATTGCAGCGCGCGTGTTATTTGATACAGTTCGCTTCACTTTGAGCTTCCTTTTTCGGGGGAGCGGAAACGGTGCCCGTGGGTGGGAGAGAAGCTGTCCAGTGATAAATGGACGAAACGCGAAACGATACGGCCGGGGAGCGTCGGGGATTGTGGCCATATGCCGATTCTTAACTTTTCGACCGTCCGCGTGTCTGCGCGCACGCTAATCGCGGGAAATCTTTACTCCTTTTTAGCGGTGCGGGAGGCCTCCTCTCCGGAAGAAATATTTTTTATGAAGCCGTGTGAGCAATAAACGTAAATAAAACTAATGCAACAGGCGCTGGGTTGAATTTTAAGTGTCTCGGAAGAGAAACTCGACAGTATTGAAGGCAGGAATAATTTCCTCACAGCATTTCGGGTTATTTTATCTACCTTGAGGATCATTATAGCACTTTTATAGCATCCGGCTATATCCTTGGATACCTTATTTTGGTTCCAGAAATCTTTATAAAATGCTAAATTTAGCAATAGTTAATGAGTTAAGAGAAACTGGCATACAAATACTACAAAATCCATAGGAACTATCATCAAAATGAATCAATGCAGTCCTTATACAGTGGCGTCATCTATTGTTAGATACTTATTATAAATCGAGACCAAGGTAAACACAACAAATAAGTTTTTTTTTGTTTTGTTTCGAAATCTCAATTTCTATTCAAATTTCTAATATATATTATGAAAACCTATTAAAAATGCACCATACTTCACATTAAATGTTATCAAAAATCTAAATATTCTAAAAACTTGTAATTTAAAAAAATCAAATAAATAAAAAAACAGAAAAAAGCTTACCATATGTACGCAATTTCCACTAAAGATGAATGTTTCAATAAAAAGCAACACTCACACAAGACAGTGAGCACTTTCTTGGAAGAAAAAAAAACAAACACAGCCCAAAACCATCCAAGTCACGAAGAGGGAGAGGCTATGATCGCAATCTGTTTCCTCCACGGATGTATGATTCTTCCAGGATTTTAATATTATTTTCGCCTGCTGCTGCTGCTGCTGCTGCGTTTTTCCGGGTGCATCGGTTCTTCACGCATTTTTCTTCACGATGCAGCACGTGCAGCTGGCAAGAAAAACACCGTGTTAGATGAAGCCTTCCTCGAACGAACTCGATTAAGATCTCCACCGTGGTGGTTCGCGTTCTCGGTTGCTATTGTTTCTCCCTGCCCTTGCCGAAGTGTTCCGTGTCAGTCTAATGCAATGAAAATGTTATAACAATATCGACAATAATGAGCAGGAGCATGACGAGGATACGTGCATGCGGTTTCAAATCCCCCAAGAGGGATAGCTGCTATTAGAAACAAAAAACTCAATTTTACGCAAAAAAACGCCTTATAAAAACGTCTCCGTCTCTTTGAAAATTCTTCTTTTAATTCGATTCAACGAGTTTTGATTATTTTTACACCGTCCATCATAGTTTCATACTTTTCCATAAAACGACAAACAGCAAAAGCCACAAAGGATCGCTTCCGGCCGGAAAGGATGCACGCAAACCGGTGCCTGGTCGTCCTGCCGGTGGTCAAATCGTACCATTTGAAAGCTGCAACGCAATCGTCCGCACTGCCTTCGAGCGTGTTTCACGGCACACGCGCGCACGTCCCGAAAACGCACCTTGCAGACCCTAATAGCACACGCTGCAATTGTTTGCCATCCTGCCACATGTTTGTCCTGGGCCGTTCGCCAAAGCATTCCATACAAAGGACGTGCAATGTTATTAGCAATTAAAAGTAAAGGCAACGCGGAGTAAACGTCAACACGCCTGTCTAGACGGCTCAAAAAGGAGAGAAGAATCGATGTGTTTAGAAAAAAGGACGAGAGGGAGGGAGAGGGAGAGAAAAAAGCTGTATGAAATTGCAAATTTTTCAAAACGGCGATAGAAATACCTAATGGAAATAACGTATCGAAATTAGCATTAGCCTTTTTTTGCACCATCACCATTACATCCAATTATTTTTTCTAAACACCAGTGCCACCTGCTGGAAAAATTAATATATCCACGCCTCGAGCGCATCATAGGGCCACCGAATGTCCATGCGTCTGGAAAGTTGGCCCCACGAAACCCAAACCAGCTGTAACCATTTCTACACCATATGATTAGGCCGAAGGTTTTTTTCTGTTTTGTTGTGCCCCAAACGACTAGTAAATCAAACATTTCTAATCGTGTTGTGTTGCTGCAGCCGGTTGTCGATTTTGGAAATTAGCTCCCTGTGGAAACGAACCCAACGCCGAACGCTTACTGCAGACGCGCAAATGTGATTAGGTTCTGCAGCCACCGTCTACTTGCAGATGTCCGAAGTAGGGCAGCTGGTAGACAGTAAGTTATTTTTGCCGAATGTTATTGTATGAAACCCACTAACGAAACGATATCGTTCCTTCAATTATCGAAAACACCCTTCAACAAACGCAGTCGAGAAAAAAAAACAAACACAGCCCAAAACCATCCAAGTCACGAAGAGGGAGAGGCTATGATCGCAATCTGTTTCCTCCACGGATCATAGGAACTATCATCAAAATGAATCAATGCAGTCCTTATACAGTGGCGTCATCTATTGTTAGATACTTATTATAAATCGAGACCAAGGTAAACACAACAAATAAGTTTTTTTTTATTGTTTTAATTGTAGCTATGGGTTTAGCATCTCATTAACTTAAAACAAATTTATTCTGTTGAAAAACTTTACACAGTGTTTTCCAAGGTTATTAGCCTTTTTTAAGTTTCATCATATTTTAATAATAGTGTCTAATGGCAACCTTCAAACTGTCACGTTGTTGTCAAGAAGCTTGTACTAAGAATGTTACTTTGACATATGTCCTTTTGACACCTGTCAGTATGATAAACGACTTTGACATATGTCAAAACCTAACCCCCTGTCAGTCATACAATGTACGGTTATTGTTACAACTGTCACAACTGTCAAAAACTTAGTGAACTTTTAATATTGACAAATATTTACCTTTCTCCCAGACATGTAATATCAAAGCCAATGTCAGATATGTATAAACTTAATTTTATTTCTACCTTTACCTTTACCATCAACCATTTACGGCTTCCTTTGACTTCATTTTAAAATCCTGTCCTGACTGGCATTGAATGTTTAGAATATGATGCATACCATATTTAATTCAGCGCAAATAAGACACACTCTGAGGAATTGTTTGCCACACAGCGACGATTCATTCTGCAATAAACCCAACGCAATGACACAACAGCTTCCGTTCGTTTGTTTGACGCACACATTATCGTGTCCCATTTCTGGAGCTGATGGGCAATATATATATTTTTTGTGCAGTCGTTGCCGGTGCACGTATTCATCCACCGTTTGCAAAAAAACACTGACAGACAACAGCTACCGTACAAATAAACATTTATTAACCATCTCCACAATCCACGGTAAAGGAGGGTTACTGTTGGTTGTGTTGGGATAGGTTCGGTACATCGAGCGCAATTGCAACTCGTACGCGGGTTGCAGTAACGGACCTACGGCAAGCCGAATTTTATTTCTGTGCATCTTTTGCTTTCGTTTTTTTTGCCACGCTTCACCACCTCCCTCGTCATCATAAAAAATGCAAACAGGGTGCGCCGGCAAGCAAGCAAATGTACTAGGGCAACGTCCCACCGTGCCAGTTGCAAAGTGTGCGCACTTAAAAAGCAATTAGAACATGCCACCCATTCGGGTGCGACGGTAAACATGGAAGAAGCGTTTTTTATGGAATTGTGATTGAGGAAACGTTTCCATACTAAGTAAAAGAAGCAACTTCTCGAGAAATAGTTCCATCGTTTTCTACCAGATGGCGCTTGCTGTCGCTTTTACTAGTAATTGACAATTACGGAACGTAGGTTCTGCAGCCACCGTCTACTTGCAGATGTCCGAAGTAGGGCAGCTGGTAGACAGTAAGTTATTTTTGCCGAATGTTATGAAGACGATTAGATAATTGATCGACAGACACTCAGCTGGACGATGGAAGAGGTTAGGGTGTTTTGAAAAAAAAAAAGATTAGCCAAGACCAGAACCACCACCTGGTGTTCGAAAACGAAAACTAAAACAAAGCCCTGTGAAAAGGTCTATTTTGGTTAATAATAGTGTCTAATGGCAACCTTCAAACTGTCACGTTGTTGTCAAGAAGCTTGTACTAAGAATGTTACTTTGACATATGTCCTTTTGACACCTGTCAGTATGATAAACGACTTTGACATATGTCAAAACCTAACCCCCTGTCAGTCATACAATGTACGGTTATTGTTACAACTGTCACAACTGTCAAAAACTTAGTGAACTTTTAATATTGACAAATATTTACCTTTCTCCCAGACATGTAATATCAAAGCCAATGTCAGATATGTATAAACTTAATTTTATTTCTACCTTTACCTTTACCATCAACCATTTACGGCTTCCTTTGACTTCATTTTAAAATCCTGTCCTGACTGGCATTGAATGTTTAGAATATGATGCATACCATATTTAATTCAGCGCAAATAAGACACACTCTGAGGAATTGTTTGCCACACAGCGACGATTCATTCTGCAATAAACCCAACGCAATGACACAACAGCTTCCGTTCGTTTGTTTGACGCACACATTATCGTGTCCCATTTCTGGAGCTGATGGGCAATATATATATTTTTTGTGCAGTCGTTGCCGGTGCACGTATTCATCCACCGTTTGCAAAAAAACACTGGCAGACAACAGCTACCGTACAAATAAACATTTATTAACCATCTCCACAATCCACGGTAAAGGAGGGTTACTGTTGGTTGTGTTGGGATAGGTTCGGTACATCGAGCGCAATTGCAACTCGTACGCGGGTTGCAGTAACGGACCTACGGCAAGCCGAATTTTATTTCAAAGGATGCACGCAAACCGGTGCCTGGTCGTCCTGCCGGTGGTCAAATCGTACCATTTGAAAGCTGCAACGCAATCGTCCGCACTGCCTTCGAGCGTGTTTCACGGCACACGCGCGCACGTCCCGAAAACGCACCTTGCAGACCCTAATAGCACACGCTGCAATTGTTTGCCATCCTGCCACATGTTTGTCCTGGGCCGTTCGCCAAAGCATTCCATACAAAGGACGTGCAATGTTATTAGCAATTAAAAGTAAAGGCAACGCGGAGTAAACGTCAACACGCCTGTCTAGACGGCTCAAAAAGGAGAGAAGAATCGATGTGTTTAGAAAAAAGGACGAGAGGGAGGGAGAGGGAGAGAAAAAAGCTGTATGAAATTGCAAATTTTTCAAAACGGCGATAGAAATACCTAATGGAAATAACGTATCGAAATTAGCATTAGCCTTTTTTTGCACCATCACCATTACATCCAATTATTTTTTCTAAACACCAGTGCCACCTGCTGGAAAAATTAATATATCCACGCCTCGAGCGCATCATAGGGCCACCGAATGTCCATGCGTCTGGAAAGTTGGCCCCACGAAACCCAAACCAGCTGTAACCATTTCTACACCATATGATTAGGCCGAAGGTTTTTTTCTGTTTTGTTGTGCCCCAAACGACTAGTAAATCAAACATTTCTAATCGTGTTGTGTTGCTGCAGCCGGTTGTCGATTTTGGAAATTAGCTCCCTGTGGAAACGAACCCAACGCCGAACGCTTACTGCAGACGCGCAAATGTGATTAGGTTCTGCAGCCACCGTCTACTTGCAGATGTCCGAAGTAGGGCAGCTGGTAGACAGTAAGTTATTTTTGCCGAATGTTATGAAGACGATTAGATAATTGATCGACAGACACTCAGCTGGACGATGGAAGAGGTTAGGGTGTTTAGAAAAAAAAAATTAGCTAAGACCAGAACCACCACCTGGTGTTCGAAAACGAAAACTAAAGCAAAGCCCTGTAAAAAGGTCTATTTTGGCTAATAATAGTGTCTAATGGCAACCTTCAAACTGTCACGTTGTTGTCAAGAAGCTTGTACTAAGAATGTTACTTTGACATATGTCCTTTTGACACCTGTCAGTATGATAAACGACTTTGACATATGTCAAAACCTAACCCCCTGTCAGTCATACAATGTACGGTTATTGTTACAACTGTCACAACTGTCAAAAACTTAGTGAACTTTTAATATTGACAAATATTTACCTTTCTCCCAGACATGTAATATCAAAGCCAATGTCAGATATGTATAAACTTAATTTTATTTCTACCTTTACCTTTACCATCAACCATTTACGGCTTCCTTTGACTTCATTTTAAAATCCTGTCCTGACTGGCATTGAATGTTTAGAATATGATGCATACCATATTTAATTCAGCGCAAATAAGACACACTCTGAGGAATTGTTTGCCACACAGCGACGATTCATTCTGCAATAAACCCAACGCAATGACACAACAGCTTCCGTTCGTTTGTTTGACGCACACATTATCGTGTCCCATTTCTGGAGCTGATGGGCAATATATATATTTTTTGTGCAGTCGTTGCCGGTGCACGTATTCATCCACCGTTTGCAAAAAAACACTGGCAGACAACAGCTACCGTACAAATAAACATTTATTAACCATCTCCACAATCCACGGTAAAGGAGGGTTACTGTTGGTTGTGTTGGGATAGGTTCGGTACATCGAGCGCAATTGCAACTCGTACGCGGGTTGCAGTAACGGACCTACGGCAAGCCGAATTTTATTTCTGTGCATCTTTTGCTTTCGTTTTTTTTGCCACGCTTCACCACCTCCCTCGTCATCATAAAAAATGCAAACAGGGTGCGCCGGCAAGCAAGCAAATGTACTAGGGCAACGTCCCACCGTGCCAGTTGCAAAGTGTGCGCACTTAAAAAGCAATTAGAACATGCCACCCATTCGGGTGCGACGGTAAACATGGAAGAAGCGTTTTTTATGGAATTGTGATTGAGGAAACGTTTCCATACTAAGTAAAAGAAGCAACTTCTCGAGAAATAGTTCCATCGTTTTCTACCAGATGGCGCTTGCTGTCGCTTTTACTAGTAATTGACAATTACGGAACGGCAAACAGAACCGCATTCCTAACTATTTATCAAGTTGCGGTACGGTATTGATTTGTTGAAGAAACGGAACCAATTCCAAACGTAACACGTACGCTCCTTATCACTCCGTTTCGAAACAATTCCACCGAGGGATGAGAAGGTCAACAGACGGCACTCAGGCGTGTCCCCATTTTCTACATGTCAGACCTTATTTATGAATCATTTTCCCGGGGTACACTAACAGAACCAGATAGATCCTCCACGACCAGGACCTACCCGACGACAAAGCAGCAAGCAGACACCTCCCCCGGCCCCACCTGATAACGCAACAACGACCATTTTTTTGTCGATTTTCGTCGCACCGAACGTGCGTCAGCGACCAGCACGGGAGAGTGTTGGTGGATAAGAAAGGTCATTAAAACTGCATCAGTTGCATGCACTGCTCCACTCCACCGTGCACGGTCGGTGGACCGGTGGTCTCCATCCATCTATATCTGGAGGTACCCGGGACAAACAGGAACAGTGCATGTGTGTGTGTGTGCGTCGTGACTGGGGCAGTTGAAGGAACCTGTTTTCCGGTGACTAATGGTGGCCGGGGTTGGACTGTGGATGGCGCTCTTTTGTGTCTCGATCGCACAACAATCGCCCGCCCGGTGTTTGCGTGTCTGGTGGATGTTTGTTTTAGGTGAAGTCAAACATCTTCTCCCTTTGCGCGCACCTCCACCTTTCCCATTCGGGGGAGGGGGGTTTTTCGCAATCCCATATCCATCTGCGGATGGATGGGGTGCTATTGTGCTATTTTCCAACGAGAGAGAGGGAGATAGAAGTCAGAATCGGTCATCCGAATCGATCAGTAAAATGACACCAATGTCTGTAGAGCAACTGGTAGTTTGCACACATTGCACGCGCAGAACGGAAGTACAGGGTGGTGAACTATAGGTACTAAAATATGTCAAATTTACTTAGAAAAAAAAATCGATTTACAAAATTTTATTGAGATTTTTGCTGTATTAAAATAACTGTTTTAATTGATACGGTGTCAAAATACATTGTGTTAGATGCTTATTTGAAAGATGATTTATTAATTTGCGCCTGTCAAAGTAGACACTTCACTGGTTAGGATACTGAACAACTACTGAATAACAGCAAATTCGCTTTATAAATACAAATCAGCTTAAAATATGTATTTTATTCATAAATGGACAAGTTGCCAAAGCGTTTTTAGTTTCAAAACATTGATAAGTTTCTATAAACTGGACTTTCCTATAGCAAATATTCGATAATAAATAACAAAACTTAACAAATAACAAACTTACAAAAAACAAAATAAATCTTCAATAATTCGTTGAAAAATTATAAAAATATATAAAAAAACTTTAAAAATATTTCAAATAAATTTATATTTCAATAAATATTTCAAATAAATTTAGCACTCCAGAAAAGTACTTCGCACGCTGTGCGGCATGTGCTGCATGTTGGCAGCAGGCATTTACATCGTGTCTCCAAACAAACGTATCACTGTCATGATTTCACACTTGCACTCGCGCTACGACACTATCCATTTCCATTCATGGTACCGTGATTACGCGCATCTGATCCCGCGAAACTGATACACGGGCGAGAGAGAGAGAGATAGTAAGGAAAAAAGAAAAAGTGGCAGCATGCACATTGTGCACCGAATGCAACGGTGCAATACGTACGATTTTCACACCAGCCGATGCGGTACCATCTCCGGCGCCCCGGATAATGCCATGCTCTCATGCCCGTGAAAGCGAGACCATTCGCAGCCTTCCTCCGCTCCTGCGTCACACCTAGCCAGCTGGGTCATGGATCATTTTTCCTATCTCGTTTTGTTTTTTTTTTCTCTCTCTCTCTCTTCCTCTCGGGGGTAATTATTTTGCAATTATCGCGAGCCCTCAAACGTGACGTTCGGACATGCAATCCCCCTCCTCAACCTGTACACACATGTGAGCGGCGAACATGAATATCTCTATCGTGTGTGCTCGCGACAATCCGTACAAGTGTGCCGGCAAGAGACGGGTGCCGGGGCCTGGGCTGGTTTTGGGGCAGGTCGGAAAATTAGTCTGGCATTTTCGACCCGCGTCTGCGGGGAGGAAAATTCGACGGAAAACGTGCACACCGAAACAGCGCACCTCCATCGATCCAGTGGAAATACGGTATGGTTA
>KZ071923.1:18585-36135 GCA_002091845.1 Anopheles cracens | reverse complement strand
CATTACTAAATTGATCTTTTTTATCGACTTTTCTATTTCAATTTCATCTCGTATTTATCTTAAGGATTAAACTAAAGGATTCAAATAAACCATTTTACTTTTGAATGCCAATATCCTAAATATTACCTTAACTCTGCCAACGAATTACGCTAGGAACAATCAGAGGCTTAGCCTTTCGGATAAAATAAATATAAAACTCTCAGGCTTTTTACAACGACTCAACTGTTACTTGAAGCGCGTGTCTTTGCCCTCATTTGACCCCATCATCTGAATCTGTCACACCAATTTAAGTAATCGAAATAATGACAGCGTTTTAGCCATGCAATATCATCACAAATTTACAAAAACGGAATATCTTCATGCTTTTCTTGCACGGAACGATTTACAAACTCCAGCGTGCAAGCAAAACGCGAACTGATCTTCCTTTCTCGACCTCCCCCAAAAAAAGTCGATTACCAAAATTACTTTCCCTTTGCAACCATCCACAAGACATTCGTGGGGCAAACGAAAAGCCAGAGCAAAAAAAAAACAAAATTAATCAGCCAACATCAAACTAGCAGCATGCGGGCCAAAAACGAACACCCGAGAAAAAACAAACAGAACACCAAGCGACCGAGTGACGTACCATGCGTCTCCATCGCGATATCCTTTCGCGCCGGGGTTCGGACCAGCGCCAGTCCCAGCGTCCCCATGGAGCCCTTCCGGGGTTCGCTGGACCGAACGCGTGTAGGCGTCTATCCACTCCCTCGCTACAAAGTGGCCCAGCCCGGCCACAATCGTAAATGCGTCCAATTTCTTCTCCATCCGGCGATATTATTTTCGGCACAGGGGCGTCGGTGTTTGTTCTGGTGTTCCTTCCTATCGCTGGCGAGACGTTCGCGTCGTTTATGTGTGTATGTGCACGTGGAAGTAATGAGCCCTGTTTTCACCCTTTCTGCTTCCTTGAACCCAAATCCAAACGTCCAACCGCACGGGGCACGAGACAGACGTCACGCGCGCGTGAGCTACTTTCCTCGGGGGTCGGCGGGTTCGTTGGCGTTTCGACTAAATTATGGTCAAAACCGCACCACCGGCGTCGTGTCACTTTGCCAGTGTTGGTTCTTTGGAGGGAAGCCAGGGGATGGGGTTTAAAAAATCGACCCGAGGGCCATCGGGTATCCGATGTAATAAAGGTAGCAGGGCGCCGCACACGCGCCTGTTGTCTGGCTTTGCCTGCTTTTAGGGCCGTTTGTATCCTTTTTCCATCGTGTCCCTTTCGTAACAAACAATGAAAACCCCGCTCGATGCTTCTTTTTCACACGGAGAGGTAGCTGAACTTTATTCGGGCCTTTCGGGTGGTCTGTTATGGAGCAGGCGTTCAGACACGCATCTAAGGCACACGCGAAAATGTACGTACAAGAGTACAACAAGCACAAAAAAAACGATGCTCTGCTTTCAATTGAGTATTAACAGAGGATTAAAAACTTCGATCCACTAAAATCCTACACCGGCAGAATCATCAGGATATTAGACACCCTACGGAAAGGGGAAACAGTTTAGAGTTGAGTTTGTAAGCGCATGCTTTTACCATCGAATCACCACCTCCACAGTGTGAATGAACGGTGAAACTTTCGCTGCAAACAATCGTCCACACACACGCCGGT
Source organism: Anopheles cracens (assembly GCA_002091845.1). Taxonomy (NCBI): domain Eukaryota; kingdom Metazoa; phylum Arthropoda; class Insecta; order Diptera; family Culicidae; genus Anopheles; species Anopheles cracens. Next base: position 34,492 of record KZ071923.1, on the reverse strand, counting down.
TGGGACACTATTCATCCTAAAACTTCCTCAGCGTGAGGGACGACCTCAATCCGATCCGAACAAATAAATCGTCTCCGGAACATTTCCATCTCCAATCCGGGGTGGTTGATGCCGGAGCAAAACCAACTGTCAGCAAATTCCTCACCATCCCCGAACAAAGCGCACATAATGGACGAACAACCCGGTGTGAAATATTGGGTGGATGGATGGACGCTGGTTGGGATTCTGTCACGGGTTTCGGACATGTTTCGGTTCGAGTTTTCCAACCCCCCCGTTTTCCGGGTGCCCATCAATCTCCGTTTTGAGGTCAAAGGTTGGAGAGAAAAAAAAGGTAGACAAGCCTTTTGTGTGCAGCCGACAGGAAAACCTTTACGTCTGGGAAATAGTGGTTTAGGTGTATGCATGCAAACAACAGAGATTTTCAGTGTACCGTATGGTTTCATCGACAGATTCAAATGTTTTGTTTTTTGCAATCTTCGTTTTTTAAGCTCCAAGGATTATTTTAAAAACCTCGAGTTAGTAAGTAAGCTCATAAAATTTTAAAGTTGAAATTGGCAAACAAATTGGCATGATACAACGTTACTTAATTTTACCAACAGATGGCGCAACATTTCAAAAGCCTTAGTATCAGCTATTATGGCATTTATATTTGCCATAAAACATGACACTAACGCACCTGACAGGGCACGTAACCAGCGCCATCTATTGGGAAAGTGAAACAACGGTTTTAACTCGTTGACTGCCAAGCGTTTTTTTTGTAGAATTGCCTACCAGGCAAGCGTTTGCCATAAAATTTTGCTGGCTATTATTTTTACTATCATTAGTGCTTATAAAGTTAGTTAAATCATAAGTTTGCGAAAACCAACCACAAACTAAGCTTAAAAAATAACAAACCTTAAAAATTGCGGAAGATATTTTCAGTAATAGCTTTTTTAAATGTAAGGTTGCTATAAAAATGATAGCCATGGCCTGCCAGGAAACATCACTGGCTATCAAAAATGATAGCCACGGCAGTCAACGTGTTAATGTGCAAAAATACACCAGATAATTGTTATTAAGGCAAAATCGTTATTCCACGATATTCTAACGAACTTGAAGGGGTGAATAACATAAATGTTATTCCCTTAAATTTGAGAATTTTACAACAAACTCATGAGATTTGTCATTTTTTAATCGTTCCAACATCTTTTCAGCAAACAGTTATTGAACGCCAAAACTCTAAAACCTTCAAAGACTATCTGATATTTTCTTAAATTCATTTCAAATTGTGAATTGACAAGAACTACTCTCAATTTCTCCCTTAAACGATACATCCATAATGACTTAGGGCAAATTATAGCACATTATTTTCAGCTGACGCAGATGACATCTTTCCCCCGGCACGTGAAAACTAATAACACACACTCCTTCACTATTTTTACGGCACGCAATTACATTCCCTAAGTGAATGAGCTAGTAAAACCGGCCTGCCCAGGGAAAGACATCCACGAGCCGCCATCTGAATATTGCAATAAAAAGACACCGCCACCTACAGGAAATTAACGCCACATGTGTTCCTTAACCGATCGATCGAGCTGCGCCGTTACCTAATTGAATTGCATACCCTCCTCCATATCCCAATAAAAAAGCCGGATGCCCTTCATCTATTAGGAGCCACGCAAGGGGAGCGAAATTTGAATTTCTCATCCCTTTGGGTTGTCATTACGCGTCAACGCGCCGAGGGTTGCATCCTTCAGAAGGTGTGTTGCTTTACGAGAGGAGGTAGAATGCAAATTGAATAAAATTGAATCATCATTACCATCACTCTTCTGCCCGAACTTCACCTTTGGCACCCGAGATCGGCTCGATATCGTCTATCGATTTAATCGGAGGCGAAAAAACACACTCGCATGAGCTGTCTTTTGAAGTACCAAATGCCAACGGATTCTAATCGTGCCGCCTTTTGTGTGCATTTGCATTTGCCTCTTTCGGAGGTGTCGAAGCACTTTTACCGATATCTTTCTCTTGCTCTTGCCCCGCACACCTCAAAGCACCGAAAGGATAGTGAACTTTGGTTCTCATTTAAATTCCATTCCAAACCACCCCACGCGAAGAAAAGCAAGAGTAAGACACTCGAGTGTATAGGGTTGCTTGCAGTCCGAGAGGCAAATTGCAATGCCACGGGCCACATAAACTTGCATATGCAGTCCCCGAAAATGAAGCAGAACAACAGCAACAAAAAACCCGGATGACTTTCACCTTGAAATCGGCAGCACAATGTCAATCAGAACCTTCAATGGCGTCAATGGCGGCCGTCGTTCTGCCGAAGGAAAATGCAGCCAACGTTACCTCCAGAAGTGGAGCGCACGGTGGCAACTTCGCGGGACGGTGACCGAAAAAAGCAAGAAAACAGAGAGGGAAAAGGAGTAGCAAAATATGCACCAGACCACCGAACGAACAAGCGACGAACGTTGTTGCTGCGTTCGGCGTTCTTCTTCTGTTGCACACCCCGCGAATGAATTATTAATGGTGCGCAGATAAAACTGTTGACTTTGAGATTTCCCTCCGACTCGTTGCGCCATCGTCGTCAGGAAGAAGCTGTCAAAAACGGACCCCGGGGGAAAAACGTCAAAGCAGAAGAAGGTTTTTTTCTCATGTTCGAGGCGGTGGTCGCTCGTTGTGCATTGCATTCACGCTTCACAATTGCATTCAACCAGCGGCCCGATCGGTTTCGCTTTGTGCTCCTTTCTGTTTGCCTATCTCGTTCTCGTACGATGTCGCGCATTCGGTTTTGCGTGCGTTTCTCCATTTTTGGCTAACGATGCTGTCCGCGGACCTTAGGGTTTTGACGTGTTTGAATAAACATTTCATTTCTTGCCATTGGACCGTTACAGAACGTTCCAAACTTGAGCGGATTTGGTGCACGGCATGTACGCGGCTGTTTGAAAATGATGCAGACATTCACAGTGGTAGCTGTTGTGGTCAAATATGCGCTCAGAGCTATAGTGTATTATGGATGAAACCGATGTGCTGAAGACCCCAACAGAACAGTGGCGACGGATTTATAATTAAAACCCCGTCAAAACTGCAAAAAATCCATCACTTTCTCTTAAACCGTCGGAGAAACAAAAGAAAAAGAAATTTTATCATATATTTTACGAATTCTTACAAATAAGAACTTTTCTAAACCAAAATATGGCGAAATTAGTTTTCAGTTGAATTCAACTGGAGAGTCCTGCTAAAAAAAGGTCACAAAAACTTGCAAACAATTCCACTGATCTGAGTGTTTAATTTTATAATAATATTATGCCTTCCCTTGGTTTCAGTAAGGTGTGATAGATTGAAATTATGAAAAAATAGATTTAAAAAATACAAAAGTTGAGACCAGTTTTAGTTGAATACTCAAACCATTTTATTGGTTCACATAAAGCATAAAAACGAAACATAAAAATAAAAAAAAATCACATGCAAGTGCAAAATTATGATTGTTATTCTTCCTTTTAGATAGAGTTCACAAAACGTATAGTTGCAGAAAGTTCCCTTTTTACTTATTTTTACAATTTCAATCTGAGCGTAAGGGAGAAAGAAAAGATTGCATCTAAAAAGTTTTGGATTATAGCAATAAATGAAATTTCACAATTGCTCTGAGCGTGAGTTCTCTTTGTACTAGAAACTACTAGAAACAAAGCTCAGTTTGAAATAAAGATCACAAAAAATAAAGACTTCAAAATTATGTCCGCCTATCAAATAAAACTTCCCACTGTGCTTCTTGTGCCATTTTGCTGTTTTGTTAATGGTTTTCTATTTCCCAAATTCAAATAAAAAAACATTAAATCAATTTGTAGTTTAAACAGCCAACGAATATGATATGGCAATCTTTACCAATGATAATCGAAACAATTGATATTGTACTAGATTTTTTGTCTAAGGGCAAGAAAACAATAATTGAATAAATATAAAAAATACAAATAAAAATATAATCTCATTATAAACACATGTCATACTTGTTTTATAACAAATAAAATCAACATAAAATTATTATCCCACCTACAAATTATTCCACCAACGATTTATTACCACCACTTACAGCACAACAACACCCGGCCCAGATAAACCGGCCGATGACAGCTCGCGACGCACGACAAATACCCGACAGCACACTTTGGGCATTCCTTTTCACAATGCATTGCACTTTCATCACCACCACCACCACCACCACGTCGCCGCCGTTGGCAATGAAGTGCAGCGAGGTGCATCCGTTTGCGTGCACCGTAACACAGAAGACAGACTGCACCAGACAAATGACCCAGTGCGCGTGCGACAAAAACGCTGTGCAACTGCACTTTCTGTTGGGGTAGTCCTCGTGTCCGCGGGCGTTATGAGCAGATGGTGTTGTATGTTATCAAACGTGTAAAACCCGTTCGGTGGTAAGAGAAAGGGCATTTTATGATGTTTTTTTAAATTATTCAATCACTGTTAAAAAACTTATCACACGTTTTACCCAAGAAGGAATATTTTTAACGCTAAGCTACTCACAAGTTCGTGCTCAAAATACGTAAGCATAAACGGTATGCGATTGCGATATGCATATGCGGTGGTTTTAATAAATCAATCGACAAAATGAGGTCATCTTCACCGATAAATCAACGCAAACGCACACAGCGGCGAACAATCACGTTCCGGGATGCAACTGCACCAACAGCGCCCACCCACACCAATGCATTCCAGACGGCATTTCACCTCCGTTTTCCGTTCGTTCGTTTCAGACCTCACCGAAACAAAACGAATCGATCGACTGATCAAACAAAAAAAACAATAAAAACATCCAATCAGTGTTAAAACAAAATTATTTATTTTATACTAAACTTAAAAACACAACACTCAAAACAATCCCTCCAATTTTATTGTAATAAAAAAAACCTTCTATAATTTAAAAAAAATGTTGTATTGCATTTCAGTCAATTTTGTTTCTTCTGTGCCTGAACCTTAACCTTCAAGTGATCCTTAACACGTTGACTGCCAAGAGTATTTTTGTGGAATTGCCTACCAGGCCAAGCAAGCGTTTGCCATAAAATTTTGCATTCTAATATTTTTACTATCATTAATGCTTATAAAGTTAGTTAAACCATAAGTTTGCGTAAAACCAACCACAAAGTAAGCTTCAAAAATAACAAACCTTAAAAACTGCTGAAGATATTTCCAGTAATAGCTTTTTTAAATGTAAGATTGAAAATACGTAAGCATAAACGGTATGCGATTGCGATATGCATATGCGGTGGTTTTAATAAATCAATCGACAAAATGAGGTCATCTTCACCGATAAATCAACGCAAACGCACACAGCGGCGAACAATCACGTTCCGGGATGCAACTGCACCAGCGCCCACCCACACCAATACATTCCAGACGGAATTTCACCTCCGTTTCCCGTCCGTTCGTTTCAGACCTCACCGAAACAAAACGAATCGATCGACTGATCAAACAAAAAAAACAATAAAAACATCCAATCAGTGAAACAATCATGCATAAACGGTCGGCATTGCATTCTTACCCCTTTCTCGGAGAGGTGGATGCAAATCATCCCCCCCAAGTTTGCAGTGCAGCATAAAGCGAAGAAAAAAAGAAAGAAAGCAACCAATAACGCGAAGGCACGTCTCTCATTCTCGCCACTCTCGCCAATCAATGACGGGGCAAGGTCATTTTCATTCGGTTTCGGTGTGTTTTATGACACGGTTTTTTTTTCGGTCGCAATCGCCGCACACACCCCAAAAACCCAGATGCACATGCACCCACCGATTCCGTGCACCCTCACAGACACAGATAGCGGCAGTTCTCTGCGCCCGAAATTGTTGTTTTATTGTTTCTGTCTGCTGCTCGTTTCCTGCCACCGGAGTCGGCCGGGAGAGAAATGTGCAATCATGATTAACAGGAAAACCGATTCGCATGCGCCGCCGGTTACGGCCCCGAAGGGCCATTTTCATTAGCGTTATTGCCGGCGGTCGTCGGCGGGGTGTCACTTTCACTGATTTTTTTTTATTTCGCTGATTTGTCGCAGAACGAAGCGAACCATCGCCATAAAATGAGCCTTTTCCGGGCAGATTCCGGTGAGATTGCTTGCAGACACAAGGAAAGGAAACAATGGGTTGTTTAATGAGGGCTGCTACATTATAGTCGTGCAAAGGTTTTAGGGAGCTGGCTTTGCAAAAGCTGTTGCACAGAAAGTTTCAAATACATTTTTGTGAGTCTACGAAAAATAATGTGTAGTACATTAGTACTATCAGATAATTTTTAGTTTGTTTTTCTCTGAAGGTGATCTCACCACCACCACCACCACCACGTCGCCGCCGTTGGCAATGAAGTGCAGCGAGGTGCATCCGTTTGCGTGCACCGTAACACAGAAGACAGACTGCACCAGACAAATGACCCAGTGCGCGTGCGACAAAAACGCTGTGCAACTGCACTTTCTGTTGGGGTAGTCCTCGTGTCCGCGGGCGTTATGAGCAGATGGTGTTGTATGTTATCAAACGTGTAAAACCCGTTCGGTGGTAAGAGAAAGGGCATTTTATGATGTTTTTTTAAATTATTCAATCACTGTTAAAAAACTTATCACACGTTTTACCCAAGAAGGAATATTTTTAACGCTAAGCTACTCACAAGTTCGTGCTCAAAATACGTAAGCATAAACGGTATGCGATTGCGATATGCATATGCGGTGGTTTTAATAAATCAATCGACAAAATGAGGTCATCTTCACCGATAAATCAACGCAAACGCACACAGCGGCGAACAATCACGTTCCGGGATGCAACTGCACCAGCGCCCACCCACACCAATACATTCCAGACGGAATTTCACCTCCGTTTCCCGTCCGTTCGTTTCAGACCTCACCGAAACAAAACGAATCGATCGACTGATCAAACAAAAAAAACAATAAAAACATCCAATCAGTGAAACAATCATGCATAAACGGTCGGCATTGCATTCTTACCCCTTTCTCGGAGAGGTGGATGCAAATAATCCCCCCAAGTTTGCAGTGCAGCATAAAGCGAAGAAAAAAAGAAAGAAAGCAACCAATAACGCGAAGGCACGTCTCTCATTCTCGCCACTCTCGCCAATCAATGACGGGGCAAGGTAAAATAAAGACTTCAAAATTATGTCCGCCTATCAAATAAAACTTCCCACTGTGCTTCTTGTGCCATTTTGCTGTTTTGTTAATGTTCTTCTATTTCCCAAATTCAAATAAAAAAAAATAAATCAATTTGTAGTTTAAACGCCCAACGAATATGATATGGCAATCTTTACCAATGGTAATCGAAACAAATGATATTGTACTAGTTTTTTTTTCTAAGGGCAAGAAAACAATAATTGTATAAATATAAAAAATACAAATAAAAATAGAATCTCATTATAAACACATATCATACTTATTTTATAACAAATAAAATCAACATAAAATTATTATCCCACGTACAAATTATTCCACCAACGATTTATTACCACCACTTACAACACAACAACACCCGGCCCAGATAAACCGGCCGATGACAGCTCGCGACGCACGACAAATACCCGACAGCACACTTTGGGCATGGAATCAACTCCTTCCTACGTAGTCACCTTGAGGAAGTCTTCCTCACTATTGTTTCTACTCATGCGATGCATTCCAACCTGCTTCCTCTGTCTGACAACTTCTCCATAGGTGAACCCAGCTGCATTAAACGCTTCTTTCAGTAAAAAATGCATCATCGACCGCTTCGGGACCAACCCCGTCGTTCTCGGCCTCTGGTAGGTGTACTAAATGGGGTCAAATGTGCGCTTTGGCTGAACGCACAACCATAAACAGGCAGCAGGCACAAAAAAAAATGCAATAATCATATTCGACATTCATAATACGTTGAGATAAAGCATTTCATACTGCAGATTGCATACTTTACAACACCAATACCTTATCAAGTATTAGAATTGACAAACATTTCTTAGACGATGCAGTCGACATAAATCCCTCAATTGTTTTTGTATTGTTCCTTTTTTTGGCTAAAGTTTCCCCAACGCTATTCTGCAAACGGAGGTGTAACTTTTGACGGTCACGCAACAATGCAAGTGATAGTGCATACGGCAGATAGAGCACGCGATGCTTACATCACCACTCTACACACACGTTGACAGCAAACTGCAAACCCACTGCAGCGATCACTGACCCAGCAACAATTGCTCCATATAGATTAGAGCGTGTGCGGAATTAGCAGACCCACCAAAGGGAAAAGAGTAACGTCAGATGAAAAGAACATATCCCTACCAAAGAGAAATGTACTAATGAAGAGGATTTTAGCTGTGACAATATGACCGTTTTTCGTTGGCATTTTGCTGTAGTTATCGCTTTCACTATCGCAAACTTGCATTTTACTACTTCAATCATTTTTTTACATCGAAGATATCTCTTAAAACTTTATTAACCTAAAAAAGGTAGTACACCACTTGGAATCAACTCCTTCCTACGTAGTCACCTTGAGGAAGTCTTCCTCACTATTGTTTCTACTCATGCGATGCATTCCAACCTGCTTCCTCTGTCTGACAACTTCTCCATAGGTGAACCCAGCTGCATTAAACGCTTCTTTCAGTAAAAAATGCTGTTCTCTAGCAGCAACCAGAAAAACAAAAACATGGAAATAAAAATCGTTATTTCCGTCAAACTTGACACAATTATAAAATAGCGCACGATATAGCTTAAAATGTGTAGAAGCCGGGTAGTAGACTTAACCTTTGCTTGAAAATAAATCGAAACTATTTTATGAAGCATCATATCTCCTAGTTTGTCTTTTAAATTAGATTATTCTGTTACAAAATGCTATTTCACGGACGATTAATTTGCAACTTTCACCACTTGCACAAAACTGTTTTAATACTTGGCAACTTATCCAGAGACTTGGCAACTTTCCCGAGCGATATTTTAAAACGTTACTCCATACGGACGTGCGCAGCCTGTCTAGACTGAAAGTTCACTACTACTACTACTACTACTACGTTGCTAAAAAAGCCCAACCAATCGTTAATAATTTCCAACCAGGCTCCAAAACATCTGCATGCGTTACCCGAGCCGATTGCAAAAATCCCACGGGACGGACACCCATCCCGCTTACGGTCAGAGTTCGGGAACAACCTTGGAACATCCACGAACCGAACCGTTTGGTTCAGCGCAATCGCTCCTTCAAACGCCTTCTCCTCTCGCCTGCTTTGGCCTTGAAGCAACTCGCTGCGTTGTACAGCGTGGATACTGTGCTAAAATGCACATAAGTTAGCAAACGTAAGTTTAGCGAACGCCCCACCAACTCTTGGGGGAGAACATTTTGTCAGATTTGCTGCCGGGCGCTGCTGGGGGACGTGTCGGGCTGTTCGGTGCGGAAAGTTCGGTGCACAGAAAGCTGACGCCATTTCGAGAGCCTCCTTCTCCTTCTTCGCCCCATCCCGAGGTAGGGGATTGACGGGCAGGCTTCTGGTTCTGTTGCTACCGCTGCATAAATCATGCGGTGCCTGTTGGGAAGCAGAAATGCTTTAAACATCGCCGAAGGGAATAATGGTGGTTGGGTGCGTTATGGGTGCGTTTTGTTTTATCCTCGGTGAACTTTGGCTTCGTGCGAGCTGACCATTTGTTGGTGGGATGAAGAATATGAACTAGAAACCAGCGGCTCTATAAACAATATCTGAACAAAATTCTTTTCAATTGGGTCTGAAGTGAATTTTATTCTGACAGGTATCAAAAATTCAAAACAGACATATTTGAAAAAATATAAACGACACTTTTGTTACGCAACAAAAACATGGAAATAAAAATCGTTATTTCCGTCAAACTTGACACAATTATAAAATAGCGCACGATATAGCTTAAAATGTATAGAAGGCGGGTAGTAGACTTAACCTTTGCTTGAAAATAAATCGAAACTATTTTATGAAGCATCATATCTCCTAGTTTGTCTTCTAAATTAGATTATTCTGTTACAAAATTATATTTCACGGACGATTAATTTGCAACTTTCACCACTTGCACAAAACTGTTTTAATACTTGGCAACTTATCCAGAGACTTGGCAACTTTCCCGAGCGATATTTTAAAACGTTACTCCATACGGACGTGCGCAGCCTGTCTAGACTGAAAGTTCACTACTACTACTACTACGTTGCTAAAAAAGCCCAACCAATCGTTAATAATTTCCAACCAGGCTCCAAAACATCTGCATGCGTTACCCGAGCCGATTGCAAAAATCCCACGGGACGGACACCCATCCCGCTTACGGTCAGAGTTCGGGAACAACCTTGGAACATCCACGAACCGAACCGTTTGGTTCAGCGCAATCGCTCCTTCAAACGCCTTCTCCTCTCGCCTGCTTTGGCCTTGAAGCAACTCGCTGCGTTGTACAGCGTGGATACTGTGCTAAAATGCACATAAGTTAGCAAACGTAAGTTTACCGAACGCCCCACCAACTCTTGGGGGAGAACATTTTGGCAGATTTGCTGCCGGGCGCTGCTGGGGGACGTGTCGGGCTGTTCGGTGCGGAAAGTTCGGTGCACAGAAAGCTGACGCCATTTCGAGAGCCTCCTTCTCCTTCTTCGCCCCATCCCGAGGTAGGGGATTGACGGGCAGGCTTCTGGTTCTGTTGCTACCGCTGCATAAATCATGCGGTGCCTGTTGGGAAGCAGAAATGCTTTAAACATCGCCGAAGGGAATAATGGTGGTTGGGTGCGTTATGGGTGCGTTTTGTTTTATCCTCGGTGAACTTTGGCTTCGTGCGAGCTGACCATTTGTTGGTGGGATGAAGAATATGAACTAGAAACCAGCGGCTCTATAAACAATTTCTGAACAAAATTCTTTTCAATTGGGTTTGAAGTGAATTTTATTCTGACAGGTATCAAAAATTCAAAACAGACATATTTGAAAAAATATAAACGACACTTTTGTTACGCATCGAACCGAATTACATCAATTTTTTGACAAATGGCTGTCAAATTGGTTGTTTGTTCATTTATGGGTCATTTTATTTTTGACATGTGTCAAAACAATGTCAGATTCAGAATAGTTTTTCGATGTTTGATTCTGATTGTTTTTTCTTCTTTTTTGCCCAAACGCAGTCATCTACTGTTCTTGGAGCATACTAGATCTACAGTGACGGCTAAAATTCACGACAACATTGGCTTTAAAATCCGTAAATTTTTAACGTAGTTTCACTTTAACGAAGTTAGCCGTCACTGTACATAATCTATCATATCCGTATATTCCTTACTAAGGGAAAATCATTCAATGCTCAATTAACCTCTAAAACCTTCCTATATTCTGATGTCTGCAACTGACATCGAAATGACAAATAGTCCTTTCAATGATTTTCTTATTTTTTTTAAATAAATTCACATTATTTTGACTTTGCATTTGGGCCCAGAATCAGCAAAAAATAACGTTGATTTAATCACATAAAAAATATCGTCTTCACGACATAAACAACGCCCCAGCGAAGGAGCAACTGAACCCGGTTCGTTGACCACATTGCGCATTGGGAGATTCTTTTTTTTATGTCATCCACAAGATCCGCGCGTCGATCCGTCATCAAGGCCATTAAAACATGAAACAGTTTGCGAAATTTAATAAATAGTCCCCGAAGGGTAAAAAAGCGAATTTTCTCGGAACCACTTAACGATTATTGCCATTACGATCGCAATAAAGAAAAGCACAGAGCCGGCCCGGCCCATTCATTGCTGCGGGTCATCGAAATGCAAGTGCAAACGATAATTCAAACCCGAGTTCATTGGTTTGGATGTTGTGTGTGTTGCCAAAGGAATGATGTAAAATAATTAAATTACACTCTTATAACTCACAAAGCAGAAGAGGAGTTCAAATTCTTGTTCTGTTTCCTCACACCTACAAAGGATAAAAAACAAACGCTTTTCGCGCAGGGAACGGATCAAAACAGCGCCGAAATATACGAACAGAAAGTAAACAGAGGATGCTGGTTCTGTTCTTTTTTATGTTTACAAAAAATTGCAATCTCTTCAAACGGCGCATGGAATGTCTGCACCTGTTTCAACAGCTTTTCGAAGAAACATTGTGTAAAGAGAAGGAACCTGACACTTGTGGAACGCCGTATTTTTCACAAAGCTGTATTTCCTTAAGGTACATCATACAACGTTTTAAATCGTACATCTCACGATGTTGTTTAGTTGTTGTGCTCAGGGCATTGAAGTTCCAGAAACTAGCGTGTCTCACCTGAAACGTGAAAAAAAATACAAAAAGACATTAATATTTATTCAGAAGTTCATAAATAATTCTCCCGCAGCGCAATCCATCTATCGGACAGTATCGAAAAATAATTCAGATGATCATAAACACCAAATAAATATGAAGCATTGCCACTTGCCCAGCATGCACACCTTCACCACAATCGCCTCCATGCACTGGGTCACTGTAACGTTCGAGAACGTTTAACCCACATCCACCGGGAAGCAACACTACGCTCCTATGTAGCCCGCAGCTGCGATTGTATCAAATGGTATCGTAAGTGGTTAAATGTGCATAAATGTGTATTTGAGGCTGCCCACGGGCGAGTAGAAGGCCCTCGAAACGGGCCCATCATCCAGCGGAGTTGCTGTGCTGGAACGGTGGAGCCTTCATCCATTATGCATCAGGTATGGTGAGGTTAGAAGCTGCTCCACACAGATTCTAGCGTTGAGGTGCAAAAAAACGCTCCAGTAGGGTTACGATTGGAGGGTTCTGTCTGCTAGACCGGGAAATACGCGTTGCCTCAAGAAGCCGTCAACAGGAAACAAACGAAGCAACAAGCAAGTGTCGTTCAACAGCAGAAGCGAAGATAACCTCAATATTTTACACATGGTTTTATTCTGAACGGATAAATTTGTCTGCAAATAAAACTCTTCATTTGATAGACGTTATGAAAAAATATGCTTGTTTTGAGATGTGAAATATTCCAAGTCGATAAACAATCATAAATAACGAACAAATGAATCGTTAATACAGTGTTTGTTATGCAAATTGTATGCTTTTGCGCTGACTTAGCAAACGTACGCCAAAACGTATGCAATATGCAATACAAAGAAGCATCAACGTTTTATTTTTAAATGCAGTAAACATGGATTTTTGTTCTCGTTTGCTTATTTTAATACAACACCTAAAAAATTCAGATTTTCACTTCTGGCAGATTACCCAGTTTTTATGTACTTTATTTTTCGCAGTTCTGTTCTTCAGTTCAGCTTGTTATTATTATTATTCGTATTAAATTGAATGTATCGTTGATGTTATTAGTTATTACATTATCGTCTTGTGTTTTACTCTGTTTTACTAGTTTCACTTTTCATTTTAATTTTCTATCATTCTTCTTCTCTTCAAACGGCGCATGGAATGTCTGCACCTGTTTCAACAGCTTTTCGAAGAAACATTGTGTAAAGAGAAGGAACCTGACGCTTATGGAACGCCGTATTTTTCACAAAGCTGTATTTCCTTAAGGTACATCATACAACGCTTCACATCTTACATCTCACGATGTTGTTTAGTTGTTGTGTTCAGGGCATTAATGTTCCAGAAACTAGCGTGTCTCACCTGAAACGAGAAAAAAAAATACAAAAAGACATTAATATTTATTACGAAGTTCATAAATAATTCTCCCGCAGCGCAATCCATCCATCGGACAGTATCGAAAAATAATTCAGATGATCATAAACACCAAATAAATATGAAGCATTGCCACTTGCCCAGCATGCACAATCTACAAAACCGAACACTGCGTACGATCGGACGGAAACTCTTCCGCGTTTATAATCACCGGTGGGTAGGCTGATTTTCAGAATCCGGGGTGGTCTCGTACGAACACTTGCTGTACTAGCACGTTCTGATTAATTCCAATCACATCGCATTGCGTGTTGCGTTCTTGGAGAATAAGTAACTATGATACAGCAGTTTTTAAGGTTTTTTCTAGCCGATTCCTCAATTCATGCTGAAAATGTTGAAAGAAGTATTTAATTTCTCAGAAACTGAAAGTTCAATCAGCATCAGTTTCTTCAGCACAGTTTCTTCTCAGCCTCGCGTCAAACATTCGTTATGAGGATGCATCGTCAGCTATCGATCAATCAAGCTCACGACCGATGATGACAAGATCATCGGCAAAACATGTCATTCGAATCACTCAACTAGCCAGTGTAATCTCCTCCCAGCTGTCGAATAAAAGCGGTTCTAGTGGGCATAGAACTAGAAGCCAGGATAAACTTGAGTTCCTTGGACACAGAGAACTCACGTTGGAACAACTGGTTCGTGTTAAACGCGAAACAACTAGTTCGGTTTTAGCTACACACAATGTAGCTTGACTTCGTGGTGGAATGGCTATAGCGATCGCGCCGAAGCCATAGTGATGCGCCGCATGGGTTCGAATCTCTCATTTCATGTAAATTACTATGGCAGTGGCGTCCTCTGTTGGCAAAATTAGGAAGCGAAATATCACACCCATCACTACTCTTTGGTGATATTGTGGTGCAGCTGGGTTAGTAAGTAAGTATACGTTAAGAACATATAGTGTAAGAGTAAGCGTAAGCGTGTTAGTAAACTAAGCATTAGCGTAAGCATCAGCGTTAGTAGTAGAAAGAGAGGGTAACGCTATAAAAGCAACACAGAGCGGAGGATCACTCTCTTTTCTCTTCTGGTAATAGAACGAGGCACGCGCTATCTGTTGACACCCTAACGTACGACTCGACAGGTTTAAAACTGCATTAGAAAACGAAAACTATAATTCAATGATCGATTGCGGAAAGCGAGAAACGCTAATTGTATAATGATTTGATTGATCAGCCGGCTCGATCGATGACATTCGTACCGCAGCACGCAGCCGGGCTTAACGCACACAGCCGCACACAGAAAACGGCATGGAGCGTGTGGGTTCGGAAAATCATCTGTCATACTTGTGCGACGGCTTCCTCGGTGCTGGGCTCCCCGTCGTCTTGAGAGGACCGTCGGCAGGACTTAGGACGTATGACGTTGGCCAAAAACTCGAACGACCAGTTCCAATCGTGATCGCCGTGCGCCGGTACCAGAAGAACGGGTTTGGGATCTTACTTTTTTGCTGCCAAGGTGAGCACCCACCCCAGTGAGCCACGGTTAGACTTTTCTCTCGTAGACATCTCTTCGTGTAGCGTTTTTTATCAGCCACTTTTTTTTATTAGTTATTACATTATCGTCTTGTGTTTTACTCTGTTTTACTAGTTTCACTTTTCATTTTAATTTTCTATCATTCTTCTATTTTCTTACTTACTTTCATTCTTCTCTCTTCGTTTATCTCGTTCCATATTTTCATCCGGATTTTTCCGACTGATACTATTACCTCTTTTTCAGGATTTTCGTTTTTATTTTTAGCATTTTAGTATTATTAGCATTAGCTTTAGTTTTATGAATGCAACAAATAGCTTGTTAGTTTAAATATATTTTACAGAATTCGAATTTTCTTCTGATAAATTCAAATAACCTTACTAACTCATACCTAATAACGCACAAAAAAGTTTTATTATGAAAAACATAACTTATTATAATGTCTTTGCAGCTAAATAGCCTCACGCAGCAATCTTCCATTGCATGTGCGTCACGAACGACCCCGGCCAAGTCGGCCGTGTAGCTAACCCGGCACCGAACCAAAACACGATCAAGATACGCATCAACGGCCCACCTCTTTTTCGCACTCCACACTGACTGACAAATGCACCACCAGCTCAGTACACCAGCCACTTGAACAGAAGAAGCCTCTCCCCCCATCCATACCCCACACTCGAGCTCGTCAAGATGAAATGTAATCCTTTTGCTATCGAGCTTTTCCATTAGCCCGCGGTCCATGGAGTAACGGGGGCGAGTGAAGCAAGCGCAACGCACGAGGCACGATGTTGACCTCGGCGTCAGC
>KZ071923.1:0-15664 GCA_002091845.1 Anopheles cracens | reverse complement strand
AGATACTTTCTTGCAAGAAAATGAAACCACCAGAAGCCGGTGCGAACTGGTTTCATTACATCCCGTGCGGTCCACAGATGGCGCGACAAGTCCCTTGGCAAACCAGAACCACCAGAACCAACCACCCCCCAGATCCTTCGGTCCGTACTCCAAACGCGTGGATATGAGTGTCTGTCCTATTGCAAAAGAAAAGAACTGGCTCTTTAAACAATACTCATCCATAAAGACGCGAGTTAATGGAAAGTTTATCACCAGAACTGCATCGCTTATCTGCAAAACGGAAACCCCTCCACTAAAAGCTCACCGAATGTCCTACATTGACCCTACCACCGCGCTCTATCCGCTCGGGAGTTTGTGAGGTTAGGTGGCAACCCAACGATGGATATACCATTGGCCTCACGCGATCGAAACACCTTCCGTTCCAACAGTGCCGGCAGCACCAGAGTGGCGAGAAGCAGCCACAATCTTATCGTTGGCACATTTGCAGCAAATTAATCAATGTCCACTATAAATTACGTCACGACACGGTATGAACGAGTTTGCCGTCCTGCTTTTTTTGTAGGAAAGCACACGTCGGTCCTTGCTGCTGCATACCGAGCGTACCGAGAACTAGGGCTTGCGGGAACCCGATCCCCGGACGCTTAATAATACGATTAAACTATTAGGGCTGCCTCATTATGGGCAACTAACCTCAATTTAAGCTGCTCCCGGGACGCTGTTGGACAGCGTTGTGTTTTATCGAATAAATCAATAACACGATGTCTTCGAGGCAGACTTCGGATATACGTTCATATGAAACTAGCAATTTTTTGGCAGACACATTGATCGGTTGATTAACGATAAATAAAGTTGATTGACAGCTCAGAGAGAGAGAGAGAAAGAGAGCACAGCAGAAGGCTTCGCCAAAACTTCTCTTGGAAGAGAGTGAAGAATTCGCTGCACAGTGCTTTGGTTCCCGTATTGTTTTTCGTCCCGCACGTTCTTGATTTGCGGTAGTGAGAGCCTGAGCTTCTTAAGGTCGCCATGAGTCAGCACGTCCCCGAGCCAATATGGCGGTGGTGTAGGTGTGTGTGCAAGAGGTAGGCAAAGCCACCGTAGCTTACAGTTCATCACGACACCATTCTGATCTCCGATGATTGTTCCGCTTTGATAGCCCATTAAAGCTTACCACCCGCATCATGCCGCATAGCCTGTCCCAACCCCTGACGGATTGTGAGGTGAGTGGTGACTGTGAGGAAGTAGGAACCGATGGCGGTGGTATAGTTATTAAAAGTGACGAACTAATCTCGCCTAGCTCTCTCCGGCTTTTCCCACCTCAAAATCTGTCAGGGTCATTGACCGGTGCACGATTCATTAGCACGATTCCGTTCCTCCCTTCCCGCTCCACACTCTCCCGGATTGTGCCGCCATTTTAGGCGAAAATATTACAAACCGAAATAGCGACACAAACACACACACAGTAAAAAAACACATCGTTTAGAACCAGTAGGTAACAAAGCGGGCCACACTACTAGCTCATATTCGGCACCTCCCCGGGGGAGACCATGACAGGCATGACCAGTTGATTTGACTCCTACAGAACGTACCACCCCACCGGCCAATTCGGAGAGATTTGATTGCGGGCCACGTTCGGCGCGGCACGACCCGGCACCGATACTTACTCCGATATCTGTCAAACGTCAAACGTGAAGGCGCACGTGGGGCGTGCTTTTTGGACACGACGACGATCATTTGCCATTCTTGCCGCGCCATCGCTTTGTGTTTGCTCGCATCCAACAACCAACAGTCCCGCCGGGCCGACCTCCCGGGTTTTGATAGCTATTATTTTGTTTGCGCTAGAATAATGGCCGATCGGGGTGTGTGGTGTGTTTGAGCACCGAGTTGTCCCAAGTTGTCTACCGCAATTTTTTTTTTCTTCAAGCGAGTAAGAGCAATTTGCTTACCCGTAAGTGGTGGCGGGATAACTGTCAGTCCTGACTTTGACGACTTAGACGGCGGCGGCTGCGTTGGAGAAATAGCAAAACCCGTCCCGCTCACCCCTTAGGGCGCATTTTGCGCCGCCGAGAATGCGGTTGCGCATATGCTAATGAACTCTATCTCTAACGAGCTAAGTAAACACACGAACTACGCAACCAAGCGCTACCGATGACTCGCGGTGACCGGCGGGGGGAGGTGGAGAATTGTGCTGCAGCGCGCGCTCATGGTGACCATTGTATTGAAATGGTTGGGTCATTGTCCCAGCGGGGAAGACCACCGGAGACAGGTGTTTTTTTGCAAGAAACTAAATATTGTGACGAAAACGTGAGGCGTCTTAGCGAGAATTAGCAAGTTCCTTCAAACCTTCCCCATTCGTGTGTAATGTTTTGACAGATGTCAAGACTACGTAATGGAAAGTTTCACACGTGTCGAATATGGAGCTAATTGCATAAGGGTATTCAATAATGTATTCAATAATCCAGTTTCGTAAAGACTTCAGTCTTAAATGAGACGATGAATCACTATTTTTTTTAGTTCTAGACTTTACAACATCACTTCGATCCACCTAGATCTCAACTGTTGGACCGCCGGCGTAAGGCATCGTTCTTCTGGGCAGTCTGGGTTTTGCTGCAGGAACACCATCAGCAACAAAAGAGAAAACACGAACATAACCTTTTCAAAGCGTCGGCTTTCCCATCGGAACTCGGTTGTACTCGCGTCGGCGGCAACAATGAATCGACACTTTTCCTCTTGCACATCTCTCTCTCCTCTCTCTCTCACCCGTAAGTGGTGGCGGGATAACTGTCGCCTGTAAAAGCTTTACCGGGTGAACGTGAGCAGAATGTGAGCGACGAAAATCTATACGAAAATAACTGCGGCATGTTGTTTTGCTCGGCAAAGTTCTCACAGCCCCAGAACAGGATGTGTAGAAATGGAAAGTTTTAACAGTAGAATAATTTTGAATGAACCATAAGATACGGTTAGCAACTTGATCCAAAAAGAACGGTAGAAGATATGACTCCAACGCACAGAGGCTTCTAATAATATGATTTGGCCAAATGTCATCTTCTTCGCTTATTGGTTAATAACTGGATAGGTGATTCCAAGAGTACACTTCCGGACTGGACTACAAGATTCATCTATTCTTCTCTCTCCAGAAGCAATGTGCATGAAAAAACGTTCTAGTAAAACGCTGAAGGAAGAACATCGTCCGAAACTCAATTCATTACAACAGGTCCTACAAAAAGCAAAGTACATCGGTACCGCGACTCTCGCATGACGACTTCATTCTTAACCCTAGACAATCTCACTGCTTACGACTTCCGCCTTCAACCGCTGCGATTGAAAATTGCAACAACCATACTTTTTCTTTCTTTTTGTTCTTGATTTTATTCAGTACCTCAAGCTACTTATGCTTTATTTATTAAAATCCCTCAAAAACAGTACAGGAAGACTTACCCTACCTCGTAAAGTACGATTTACCTCGGTAGTCGACCATCATTAGGCCAACGAGAAAAAAACGGCAAACACCCATGAACCCAAAAAACGAAAACGAGCGCGGTTGCGTGCTGACCTACTAAACCTACCAGACAGCAGCAGGGATGGCACGTCGACGCATCTCTGCAGCGAGCGTGCGCGGCCGCGCGGTTGTGAAACATTTCATCTCTACCACCGAAACGAGAGCGTTTTAAAAGTGCGTTCGCTCGGTGACACCGCGAGACGAGCGTATTCCTTTCGCACACGCACACGCACAGGGATCTATTTCACGACAGGTTAGCAACAGGAAAGAAACCATATTAGAAGGTACGTTGATGTTCAACGATCCGTTGCGTATTGGATCGTTTGAAGCGCTGCGTAGAGGGAGTTGTTAATCGCTTCATTTTTTACTATCTTCAACTAACTCCTTTCATTTCTATCGACATTTATTTGGAAAAGTTTTATTTTCCGACAAACATACTCTTGGCAGTACGATTTTCTGTTTTTTTTATTTAAACTTTTTTTTGTTCAATTTTTGCTGTCTGCTTTACCTCTAATGTATTTTACTTTGAATAATCTAGCTTTTCTTCTGATCTGCTTTGTTTAAAATAAGTTTGTTTCTTTATTCATGTTGATGTTGTAGTTTCTTTTTTTATTTTATTTCTATTTATTTCTTTCATTTACTTATGGTCTCGATTTCGTGAATGCTAAAACATTTCGTTCAGTAGACTATTAGTTTCATTTTATCTTCTTTTAAATGCGTTTAACTTTTATATTCAGTATGTTTGTAAACATCTCTATATTTTAATACTGTTGACAACTGTTGACATAGTCTATATTTCTATTTTGTTTTTGTTAAACATATGCAACCTCATTTATTACAAATATACTACAATGAAATGAAACGCCTCAAAACGTGTTCGTTTATTTTTTTTCAATAACTGTCCACACACAAAATCGGAAGAAAATGTTTCCAATAAATTGTCTGCAATGCAATTCGCCACGCGGAAAATATTTCCACTCCTCCCCCCAATTACTACGCCCTGCTCGCACACAGGCAGACGCACAGAGCTTCATTTTTAATTGCCTCCACATAAAAAAACACGGTGAAAAGTCGATGTTTTGCGGAAAAATTCGCGGCCAAAAAGGTGCACACGTGGAAAGGAAACGCGATAGCGCGCAAATGGAATCAACAACAGCAACCCCCACAAGACAACAAAGCAACAACAAACTCTCCCATATAACCGAGGGGCAACCGGAAGACGTTTCGCTTTTATTTCGATGTTGTTAAAATCCCTCAAAAACAGTACAGGAAGACTTACCCTACCTCGTAAAGTACGATTTACCTCGGTAGTCGACCATCATTAGGCCAACGAGAAAAAAACGGCAAACACCCATGAACCCAAAAAACGAAAACGAGCGCGGTTGCGTGCTGACCTACTAAACCTACCAGACAGCAGCAGGGATGGCACGTCGACGCATCTCTGCAGCGAGCGTGCGCGGCCGCGCGGTTGTGAAACATTTCATCTCTACCACCGAAACGAGAGCGTTTTAAAAGTGCGTTCGCTCGGTGACACCGCGAGACGAGCGTATTCCTTTCGCACACGCACACGTTTGCATCGTGTTATGTCACAAACGCGAACGCCCACCATCATCATCACCACCACCACCATCACCACTATTGCGCGCCATCTCCCATATCTCAATGAAGATGGGAAGAATAGAAAATAAAACAACACACAAACCGGTGCAAGTGCAGATGCGCACAGTGTTCGTGCGCAGATCGGTTGCCGAAATGCATTTGATCGGAGCAGGAAACGCTCACGCATACTGGGTTAACTGGCATCTAAGATGCAGGGCGGACTCGCAAACGGAAAAAGCAACACCACACAACCGCCGCTCAAGGGACGTGGGGAAGGCTATTTTTAGCGCCGCGCACGCAACCCACACCTCCACACAAACCACTGCGATGCGATGCAGAAGGGAGAGAAGAGTGCCTGCACCTGCACTTCTCCGATGATGAGCCGCAGCCGCCGCCTGGTTGCATCCGCCACAAGGTTGGTGTGTGTGTAGGACATCGAGAATCTAAACAAACTGATTCACCACAAATGTGTGTTTCTACACGTTCAGCTGTTAAAATCCACATTAGTTCATACGAAACTGCTCAACATTATAAATATAGTATTTTTTGAATGTTTTTAATTCATTTTTTGAATAGCTTTTCAGACAACAAAACATAGCGATCGGCAGAAGTATCGTCTTAAAATTAAATTAAATACATTCCGTGCTAGTTGAAACGCCAAAGCTACTATTGCTGTCATAGCATCTAGTGTGTTTAAAACGCATAGCTGAAGAGTTCAATGTGAAACTAAAGAGTTAAACTATCAAGTAAACAAAAGATAAAACGGCTTGCTCAGGTTTAAAAACTGTCAAATAAATGATAAATAGAATATCTGCCATTAACTCATCAATTCGACAATGTTCTCATGGAATCTGAAATGTTTCAGATCAAGTAAATGTTAAAAGATTTGAAAATTGCAACAACCATACTTTTTCTTTCTTTTTGTTCTTGATTTTATTCAGTACCTCAAGCTACTTATGCTTTATTTAAATTTATTATGTATTAAACATTTAAAAAAGTATCATGTAAGGCATAAAAATTATAATTGCCACATTTTTTATAGAAAAAATCCCTCAAAAACAGTACAGGAAGACTTACCCTACCTCGTAAAGTACGATTTACCTCGGTAGTCGACCATCATTAGGCCAACGAGAAAAAAACGGCAAACACCCATGAACCCAAAAAACGAAAACGAGCGCGGTTGCGTGCTGACCTACTAAACCTACCAGACAGCAGCAGGGATGGCACGTCGACGCATCTCTGCAGCGAGCGTGCGCGGCGGCGCGGTTGTGAAACATTTCATCTCATCCACCGAAACGAGAGCGTTTTAAAAGTGCGTTCGCTCGGTGACACCGCGAGACGAGCGTATTCCTTTCGCACACGCACACGCACAGGGATCTATTTCACGACAGGTTAGCAACAGGAAAGAAACCATATTAGAAGGTACGTTGATGTTCAACGATCCGTTGCGTATTGGATCGTTTGAAGCGCTGCGTAGAGGGAGTTGTTAATCGCTTTATTTTTTTACTATCTTCAACTAACTCCTGTCACTTCTATCGACATTTATTTTGAAAGTTTTATTTTCCAACAAACATACTCTTGGCAGTATGATTTTCTGTTTTTTTTATTTAAACTTTTTTTTTTTGTTCAACTTTTGCTGTCTGCTTCACCTCTAATGTATTTTACTTTAAATAATCTAGCTTTTCTTCTGATCTGCTTTGTTTAAAATAAGTTTGTTGCTTTATTCATGTTGATGTTGTAGTTTCTTTTTTTATTATTTCTATTTATTTCTTTCACTTACTTATGTTCCCGATTTCGTGAATGCTATAACATTTCATTCAGCGGACTATTAGTTTCATTTTATCTTTTTTATGTGTTTAACTTTTATATTCCGTATGTTTGTAAACATCTCTATATTTTACTGTTTTTTGCCTTTATCTTATCTTTCTTTTATATATTCTCCTTCTTTCATCGTTGTATTATCTTTCATTTATATTTTGCTAAATGACAACTATTGACGTAGTCTATATTTCTATTTTGTTTTTGTTAAACATATGCAATCTCATTTATTACAAATATACTACAATGAAATCAAATGCCTCAAAACGTGTTCGTTTATTTTTTTTCAATAACTGTCCACACACAAAATCGGAAGAAACAGAAAATGTTTCCAATAAATTGTCTGCAATGCAATTCGCCACGCGTAAAATATTTCCACTCCTCCCCCCAATTACTACGCCCTGCTCGCACACAGGCAGACGCACAGAGCTTCATTTTTAATTGCCTCCACATAAAAAAACACGGTGAAAAGTCGATGTTTTGCGGAAAAATTCGCGGCCAAAAAGGTGCACACGTGGAAAGGAAACGCGATAGCGCGCAAATGGAATCAACAACAGCAACCCCCACAAGACAACAAAGCAACAACAAACTCTCCCATATAACCGAGGGGCAACCGGAAGACGTTTCGCTTTTATTTCGATGTTGTTTCGGTGTTGCGAGAGGAAACACAACGAGTTTGGAGCAGGGGCCATAAATCTGCTTCACAAATTTGACCGAAATGTTCTCTCATCTGTGTGCCTCCCCTTGGCCCATCATCCGCGTGGGCTACACGCTTCGGAAGTCGGTTTGAAGGTTTCGGAACCGTCGCGCACTCGTCATGTGTGAAATTTCGGCCATCTATATTCGGTGCTTAATAAGCCACGACCGGCGTCCGGACCCGGCCCGACCGGGGTGGAAGTGAAGCGAGCATGCATTTGTAAGTGTGCTTAGATCCTGCTGGCAACAATAACAAAAACTCCGATATTAACAAGTCCAATTTCCACATACCTGGCGCAATAGTACAGCAGCTGAGAGATAGAACAGGCTTTCAAGCTTGATAGTGTCTGGCGAATTGCTTTTCGAGTTTGGTTACCGTTGCTGGAAGCGAACACGAGCGATGGTTATCGATGGCGGCTATGTTACTGTACGCACCTTATCCTAGAACTTGCCGCGGGTTATGTTTACACACTGACGAACACTTTTTTGTGAATTTCTTCCTTTCTACACGCAAGAAGCCACCGCTTTTACGATTCTGTCGTATCTCTTACACTATGGAGATATTTTCTTGCACACTTCCACACACACACACATACGCAATAAAAAAAAACGAAAACGAAATATTTCACACCGAAAAATGCCAAATCGAGGCAAACCACATACACGAAAAACGAAGACGTGAAAAAACAACGAGCCACTGTCTCACTTCACTTTCTTCAACTCTGCCGATTTCACTACTTTCGAGTCGTGCAGACCGGACCGACGCTTATTTACAAACGACACACACACACACAAATACGGGCAGCATCATCATCTCACCAGCACTGGCTGGATGGATGGTTAGGCCAAGGTTAGGCGTGTCTGCCGTAACAAGCCTTCTTTTTTCTCTTTTCGGGCGAGGTTATGTTTGAGCCACTTTACTTTCTCACTCCTCACTCACTCGCGCGATTGTTGTGTATTCGTCTGCGGTGAGCGACTTTTCATTTTCTCCCGACTTGTCGCACGTTTGCTCCCCTGCTTTACTTTTCCGTTTTCCCAACGCACGCGTTCCTTCACACTGAAAACTGGCAGCGGCACAGCGGCGGCGCAGCGCGCGACACTTGTTCCACTTCGGCGCCGTCGCCTCTATCGGTGCATTATATTTGGGGTCGATTTTGGGTTTTAGAGCGGGCTCGGTTTCCCTTTCTTCCACTTTTTATTTTTTCTGCCACTTTTCCCTTTTTCTTTCGTTTTTTTTTAATATTTGTTTCACCACCGCTTGTATGATGATTTCACTCGGTTTGTTTTACATTTTCACACTCTTTTTCGCTCCCCACAAGGATGTATTGCTTTTCGACACTTTGCGACACTTTACACGGGTAGGAAGAACTGCATCGTATCACTGCCGGAGATCGGAAGGAGATTTTTTGTTATTATTTTACTTCACAATTAAAATTTACCAAAAACAATATAAATTATCGAAAATTTTACACAAAAAAAATACAAACATTAATTTTCAGAAAACGGTAAAAAATCGCATGTGTTAGTGTCCGAATTCATCATTTCCTGTTCTTCTAATAGATTGTTTTTCCCTACGATTAAATCATTGCGACTCAGCGTGGACGTTGTTTTGCAAACTAGCGTAAAGTATCTGAAAAATAGAAAAGAGAAAAAAGAAATCATAAATTAGTAATGGAAAACTTGTTCAATATATTAATGAAAATTTGATTTATAAACATTCGAAAATAACGCAGATATACAAATAACTATTTTCAGTAGGTGCTAAAGTGCAAATATTGGCAACAGGTAAATCTTGATAAGCTGTGTTAACGTCTCAAGTTTGACGTTTGAAACAGAACAACTTCAAAAGTCCATATATTAAATCCAAAAAGCAAAAAAGATCTCATCGTCTTTATGGATTTCTCTCCGTTCCTCAATTTTCCAGCGGATTTCCAATCAGCTGTTGCATGCACAGCTTTCCAACTTTGTGGAAATGATATCCATCCTCCATCACCATTACGGAGCTGCGAGCGGACAAGGTTGAAGTTAAAATGTTTAATCAAGAAAATCTCATCCATCCAATCGCAAAAAAGTACCATTTTCAAACCGTTCTGAATAGCGCTCCTTCGTTCGACCTTTACTGAATCGTCGAAAGCAGGACACACTTTCACTCTCAAGGTCATGCTACCAGATGCAGCATTTCTGCCCTGGAGCTCTCTCCTGCAAGCGATAGCCTGCAGCGATCGTTTTATCCGAATCGAGGACACAGCTACCATCCCTGAATCGGTACTCGCATGTCCCGCGAGTAACACCCCGAGAGAGAAGATATGTCGGAGCTGACCGTAACGAAAAGAGGTGCGGAGGAAACCATAACCCCCCGATGCTAGGAGCTACCAGGTGGTTGGCAAACGAATCGAATCCATTCCTGTTCCGACGAGATGTTCCGCTCGAAATTAAATGCGCTTCGTGCTTTATCCAGGCATCCTCGGAGAAGATATCCTCATTCGAAGCTAGAACATACTATTTATCCACTGCTACTTTCGCTCACATAACTTCATCAACGCTTCAGCGATGTGTGCTGCTACACCGCTGAAACGATGCTTCAAGCGCGTACAGGGAGCAACGAAATGAAAATATGCTACTCTCCGATCTCACCCGCTGCTTCCAAGCCGTAAACGAACGCCGAAGCAGATTGCTTGATCGCATGATGAAGTAAGTTTTATGCTGCCCGCCGGCCCACACACTGAACCTCTTCTAACCTTCCACAGAATTTACAGTCACTTACCACGAACACCACCCGGCTGACGCGACGGGGGACACTAGCCCGAACAAAAGGTGCTAAAATGTTACGTTCATTTACATACACATTTTTAATTCACTGTCAGTTCACGACGTGAGACACCGTCGCTGATGTTTCAGTTTATTTTTTCCCCCCATTTCACAGGCTTTTAAAATAAACGAAGCAAAAAGTGATAGACTGATGCTTTTGATTTTCTGGTTGTTGCTCTGTTTTGACCCCTTGTTTCACTGTCCGCTTGAAAAGTTCGTTTACATTCGTGTTTTGTGGGGAACCGTAAAGAACTCCAACCGTCCATAGGGCAATAAAACCGGGGCAGCTAATTGTGAAATGAATAATGGAGATGGCTCTTGTTTTTGTAATCGAAGAAACAGAGTACAAATAGTTTAAGGTTTAGCAAAGGAAGCAACAGGGAAACAATATCCAGATACATTCATAAACCAGTACGCTCCCGGGACGCAGTTCATTCAGTGTTCATTTTCACTCATTTTATTAAGATTCATAAAACAGGCAACAATATTTGACAGATCTCACCACCTTCGCGCAGTAAAACGCTAATCGTTTGCGAAACATAAATAGCAATTAGTGAACTCGTACGCTCCCGGAACGTACGTCGTCTGATGTTCATTTTGTGTATTTTTTTTACAAAGATGAACATTTCTTGCAGAGCACGCAATGACAACTGGCAACTGTTAAAACATATAACAATAACAGAATAGCTACTGTCATATTTTTGAAGTATTGCTTATAGATCAATGAGTAAACTGTCTAAATGTCACATGGAGTCTTTTCCTATTCTGACAACTGTCAAAACACTGTCGTCTCTGAAAATGGCTAATTTTTATACTCCAAAGTGTGGATAACAGAAAGAATGGCAATTGTTGGAACAGGAACACATATCGAGAAAACCCTAGTTATTGACAACTCTATACAAACAAGGTTATGTTTCTCTCCTTAAAATATGTGACAAAAAATGACAAACATTTAAGGTACGTGGAGAGCATTGCAGAAACGAATTTGTCAGCATGCTGAGAGCAAAACTTCTCCATCCAAAAGCTGCATTCCACGAATAAAGGTGCCAATTTTGGGTTCCTCCAAAGCCCAGCGATCGTTCTAGCCATTAGAACGCAAACAGATGCAACTTCTGGCCATCAACATCACACCAACACCACCGAGCGCGGTACGCACGTGCGATTCGAGTGTCCGCGAACTGGTCGGTTCTGTTCCGGGCTTCCTGGCAACACTTCCAAGCGCCCCGTCAGGCGTACGCAGCATGAAGAAACACCTTCTCGGTGGAATGGCGAACAGAAAAACCGGTTCCGCCCGGTGTTTCTTCTACGCCGGATCACGCGCTCAACTCTTCCTCCGCACCCAGCGCCCCCCGTGGCTATCAGCGACAGCGTCGTCTTGAGCAGCAGCGTTTTTGGCCACTGGCCACGGCGACGAGGCACGCAAAACTTCGTGCAGATTCTGGCCACAGAGGACGCGAAACACAGACACAAACACACGGCAATCGCAACAAATTCGCCAAAGATTGCTCCACCAGAGTGTAGGTTTGCCTCTTGTTTTTTTTGTGCTTTGCAGTTCTCAATCGATTCTTGATTTCTCTGCACGTCGTTTGTTAGACCCGTGCGGGAAGAAAGGAAAGTTATTCCAGAAGGTTTCTTCTCCGTTCTTCCCGTGTGTGTGCCCTCTTCAGTTGTGGTAAATTGGGTCCGTTCTCGGCCATTCCTTCCTGTCGGTGTGTTCCTATCTCCAGAAAGCATCCCGAAGCGCATACCGCCGCCAGATTCCTGCCGCGATTGGCTACTTGCAATATTTAACACATTCGATCAAACATTCGCAACAACCAACAGCAACAAAAAGGTTAGCCCCAACAATTTCCAGAACAACGGCAGAAAATTGCAAGAAAGTGAAATGGATGGCAGATGATCGAGCGTCCACAATAACTGAGACGAGCCAAAAAAAAACAGGTTCCAATCGCTTCGCAGGAATTTGTTGCTCTACCTCCTTGGAGATCCCTTTTTGTCTGTTGCAGCCTCAGGTTGGAGACTGAGACTTGATGACTTCCAACGACTGCCAGTGCTGGCTTCATTCAGAAATTGGCAACAATCGGTATTCGGTTGAAGAAGATATCTTTTTCCTGGAACGAAACGGTGTAGGTAGGAAACATAGCGTTGCAGACGTAAGAAGATACCCATGGGACACCCTTTTCCCTTTCAATGGAAAGGAATTTGGTCAAATTTGAATTAGTTTCTTGACCTGAGCAGCGCAAAATGCGGTTCATCTCTCAGATTTTTTGTCCATTTTTTAAAGAGTAAATCTTGGACTCTGAATCATACTCAGGCAGTCGCGCTCAGCTAGCTCCAGAATCAAATTTTCACTGACAGATGTCAAATCAATCGTGACCACGCAAAACCCATGAAATTAACCCACGCAAAACAACAGTACTTCCCTTTTACCGCCCTTCTTGTCTCTAAATCTCACCAGCAACAAAAAAAACGGAACAAGTTGAATGACTTCTTAATCGCAAAATCTGCTTTCACGTCCATATGCCTCCAAAAGGGGACCGGGCGGCGGAATCCATTCTCGGCCGCATCCATTTGTCATTTGAAACACGCTCCGCGGACGCAATACAACACAAACCGAATATCCGTTTTAATGATTTTAATGTTATTTCCCTTACTCCATTATTTCCACCCGTACTCCAGTTCATCATCCCGCTTCATGTTGCTCCTCTGACGTGGCGGTGAGTTTGAAGAATAGTTTCAACCCTCGTTTTTTTGTTACAAATCCGTGCGCACTTTCATCAAACGTTTTTATTTCAACATTCGTTAACACCTGCGTGTATGTGTGCGATGGTGTATTTTTTCTGTGTTCACTCTCCAAGCAACTTCATCCACTACATGAAGCCCATAGTGAGGGTGATAGTTACTCACGCGTGCGGTAACGAAAACAAAAACTGCTCGAAAACGAAAACGAGTCAGTCGTGCAAGAACTTCCATCGAAACCGCCGGAGAGTGACGAATGGAGAGTCATTGACATAATTAAAAAATAACGCTAAATCTCCCGCTCCCTATCCACCGGCGGATCTACGCGGGTGCGAGACGGTTGTCACAACTGCCTGCTAAAATTACAAGGCCTAACAGCATGGAGGTTAACAGATTGTTCGAGATGCCTTTGGTTCGTTTTATCATGCTCTCGCTGCACGCACAAGCGTAACAAAAAGCGAACACCATAGTGAAGCACCTAGTGTTGTGATGAAGAATGGACGACAGTTTGAGCTACTGACAGCATGCGTGTCAAATGACAGATACTATCTATTATCAACTGTCAAATTTAAAAATTAAAAACAATCTTCTAAAGCACATATATATTAACATGGTTCTACATGTACCATAGTATTCTGTCTGTAACATGTTCTAAAGGAATGTTAATAAATATCATACTCATAGTTCAATCCATCAGTTCGCATAGTGCAAACCTTTTTTTCCAAATGAACGCAGTTGATGTACTGCAACCAGCAAAAAAAACAGGTTCCAATCGCTTCGCAGGAATTTGTTGCTCTACCTCCTTGGAGATCCCTTTTTGTCTGTTGCAGCCTCAGGTTGGAGACTGAGACTTGATGACTTCCAACGACTGCCAGTGCTGGCTTCATTCAGAAATTGGCAACAATCGGTATTCGGTTGAAGAAGATATCTTTTTCCTGGAACGAAACGGTGTAGGTAGGAAACATAGCGTTGCAGACGTAAGAAGATACCCATGGGACACCCTTTTCCCTTTCAATGGAAAGGAATTTGGTCAAATTTGAATTAGTTTCTTGACCTGAGCAGCGCAAAATGCGGTTCATCTCTCAGATTTTTTGTCCATTTTTTAAAGAGTAAATCTTGGACTCTGAATCATACTCAGGCAGTCGCGCTCAGCTAGCTCCAGAATCAAATTTTCACTGACAGATGTCAAATCAATCGTGACCACGCAAAACCCATGAAATTAACCCACGCAAAACAACAGTACTTCCCTTTTAGCGCCCTTCTTGTCTCTAAATCTCACCAGCAACAAAAAAAACGGAACAAGTTGAATGACTTCTTAATCGCAAAATCTGCTTTCACGTCCATATGCCTCCAAAAGGGGACCGGGCGGCGGAATCCATTCTCGGCCGCATCCATTTGTCATTTGAAACACGCTCCGCGGACGCAATACAACACAAACCGAATATCCGTTTTAATGATTTTAATGTTATTTCCCTTACTCCATTATTTCCACCCGTACTCCAGTTCATCATCCCGCTTCATGTTGCTCCTCTGACGTGGCGGTGAGTTTGAAGAATAGTTTCAACCCTCGTTTTTTTGTTACAAATCCGTGCGCACTTTCATCAAACGTTTTTATTTCAACATTCGTTAACACCTGCGTGTATGTGTGCGATGGTGTATTTTTTCTGTGTTCACTCTCCAAGCAACTTCATCCACTACATGAAGCCCATAGTGAGGGTGATAGTTACTCACGCGTGCGGTAACGAAAACAAAAACTGCTCGAAAACGAAAACGAGTCAGTCGTGCAAGAACTTCCATCGAAACCGCCGGAGAGTGACGAATGGAGAGTCATTGACATAATTAAAAAATAACGCTAAATCTCCCGCTCCCTATCCACCGGCGGATCTACGCGGGTGCGAGACGGTTGTCACAACTGCCTGCTAAAATTACAAGGCCTAACAGCATGGAGGTTAACAGATTGTTCGAGATGCCTTTGGTTCGTTTTATCATGCTCTCGCTGCACGCACAAGCGTAACAAAAAGCGAACACCATAGTGAAGCACCTAGTGTTGTGATGAAGAATGGACGACAGTTTGAGCTACTGACAGCATGCGTGTCAAATGACAGATACTATCTATTATCAACTGTCAAATTTAAAAATTAAAAACAATCTTCTAAAGCACATATATATTAACATGGTTCTACATGTACCATAGTATTCTGTCTGTAACATGTTCTAAAGGAATGTTAATAAATATCATACTCATAGTTCAATCCATCAGTTCGCATAGTGCAAACCTTTTTTTCCAAATGAACGCAGTTGATGTACTGCAACCAGCACTATGAGTCTTCTAAATAATGGACACACAAAGCCACCTCAATCAATCTCTCACAAAACCTCCCGCGTACGTTACCCAACCTGGTGGTAACGAGCGGCAATTACAGTGTACCGGGCACACATAAATCCAACAGAGCCACCAACCCCACCCGCAGTACCGTGAGAGTCCGTTCGGCTCATCAAATCGAAACC
>KZ071922.1:290920-301574 GCA_002091845.1 Anopheles cracens | reverse complement strand
TTTTTTTATAAGCTCATTATGTACCAAAGGAAAAAAACGATTGTGCGGAATCACACAACGAAGTTATCTATCTTATCAGTTATCTGTTATGAAAAACAAAAGGTTCTTCATTTATTCTTCTTTCTAGGCTTCTCATTAGATGAGAAAGTGATTTTTAATTTGCATGAAAATATTGTATACCTGCTTTGATGCTTTTTGTATGAAGTAAGTAAGTAAAATAGTTAACTCTCTTTGTGTTCCATCTAAGTGTTATGAACCTTGAACTAATCCACAGTATAAAACAGTTGAATTTGAATTGCATTATTGAATATTGTTTTCATTAGTTCAATTGGTTGTCAGCTTCACCTAAATGTATTCACCAAATGCTGCTTATACGTAATTTGCTGAACATTTATGTTTTATAAACTAAGATTTTAGGTGAGCCTGCATACACCAGTCGTTTAATCAAACTATGTTGTTTGTGACTAAAATAATTGCATAAAAATTGCGTTTAAAAAACGTCACAATCATATGATAAAATATAAGAGCTTTAAGATAAGTTAACACGTTCATTACATAATAAACACATACTACGGAAGGAAAACGCAGTGCAATCAAAAGCCCCGCGCTGAAGAATAACTCAATTGGCAGCATCAAATGGCCCATGTCAGCATAATAATACTCGCACAAACGATCCTTACCCAGCGCAAAGTCACAGCTCGGTCCGAGGATAAGGTGCCCGCACGATTCGCTCCCGGTGCCGTCCATCGCCATCACGGTGGCCCGCGCCTGTTCGCACCGATCGTCGAACGGGATCCACCGGATGGCGACGTCCGCCGGTATGATGCCGTCCCGCCGGATCGCCCCTTCCGCCTTCTCGAGCACGGGCTGCACGCGCGGCAGCGACGCCTCGACGCTCGTGTTCGCCGGCATGATCACCACGATCCGCAGCTCGCACGTCCACCCATCCCGTGCGCCGTACGGTACGGTGGAACCATTGCCCGCCTCGAACTCGTGCCGCACAATGTGACGATTGATTGAGCCCGTTCGAACGCAGATCGCTTCGCACGGTTTCTGCACCAACCGCCGGCAGCCGGCATCGACCGGGGTGGGCAGCAGCAGCAGCAGCAGCATCAATCCCGCCCCAAACAGCACGTACACGGCGGCGTTTAACCAGCGGAACCACCGACAGCGAAGGCACTGTGTCCTAGCGCACATTCTGGCGCCCTAATGCGTTTTTGTGGTAACACTCTCGGACCGGGTTTTATTTCTTCGCTTATTTTCGGCACCGTTGGCGCCGTTCCGTCGACTTTACACGCGGACTTTTTTTTTGCTTTTTTGAGACGAAATCAGGACGCGCGACGATTCCTCAGGACACACGGCACCGTGACCATTTCACACGCACGGCGCGACGTCACTTACATTCGTCGTTTCACTCACGCTTTCCGACACATCGTGCCACTATTCACACACGAAAATCGAGGATGACGATTATTTGCATACGTCTAGCCTTTTTTCGACCCCCTTTTCAGCCGTGTTTGTTTGCGCGCTTTTTCGCACTCGCGCATCGAGAGGGAGAGAAAACGCGCGTTTGCCTCCCCCGAAGCCAGAATCAGCATAAGCCTGATTCCCAGTGGTTGCCGTTCGCGACTTGTTCACTCTAACCGGCTTGATTTATCTTTCGTTGTTTATTTTTTAAACGCTTTTCCTTCGACGTGCCCTTTTTCCCACCCCGGCAGCGGAAAGGAAACAGATTTTCCGTTCGAGCATAAATCGACACTAACCGAAACCATACGCACGGGTGAATGATATGCGTGCGGCGCGCTTGTATGTGTTTATCGACCTGCGGTGTGTTTTTTTCTGTTTCGTTGGGTGGGGGATCTCTTCTTGTTTCCCTTTCCCGCACACTCTCACCTGCGCGCACACATTATCACTTCTTTTCGACACACTTTCCGTTTGACCCATGGATGATAATCGACCGTGGCCGGCACATTATCGGAGCGCTTTTATTTTCCCTCCCCCGATCGTTTCCACCAACCAGGTGAGTGGGAAAATGGCCACCGAAACAGGTACCGAACGAAGGCATATAAGAATAACTCAATTGGCAGCATCAAATGGCCCATGTCAGCATAATAATACTCGCACAAACGATCCTTACCCAGCGCAAAGTCACAGCTCGGTCCGAGGATAAGGTGCCCGCACGATTCGCTCCCGGTGCCGTCCATCGCCATCACGGTGGCCCGCGCCTGTTCGCACCGATCGTCGAACGGGATCCACCGGATGGCGACGTCCGCCGGTATGATGCCGTCCCGCCGGATCGCCCCTTCCGCCTTCTCGAGCACGGGCTGCACGCGCGGCAGCGACGCCTCGACGCTCGTGTTCGCCGGCATGATCACCACGATCCGCAGCTCGCACGTCCACCCATCCCGTGCGCCGTACGGTACGGTGGAACCATTGCCCGCCTCGAACTCGTGCCGCACAATGTGACGATTGATTGAGCCCGTTCGAACGCAGATCGCTTCGCACGGTTTCTGCACCAACCGCCGGCAGCCGGCATCGACCGGGGTGGGCAGCAGCAGCAGCAGCAGCATCAATCCCGCCCCAAACAGCACGTACACGGCGGCGTTTAACCAGCGGAACCACCGACAGCGAAGGCACTGTGTCCTAGCGCACATTCTGGCGCCCTAATGCGTTTTTGTGGTAACACTCTCGGACCGGGTTTTATTTCTTCGCTTATTTTCGGCACCGTTGGCGCCGTTCCGTCGACTTTACACGCGGACTTTTTTTTTGCTTTTTTGAGACGAAATCAGGACGCGCGACGATTCCTCAGGACACACGGCACCGTGACCATTTCACACGCACGGCGCGACGTCACTTACATTCGTCGTTTCACTCACGCTTTCCGACACATCGTGCCACTATTCACACACGAAAATCGAGGATGACGATTATTTGCATACGTCTAGCCTTTTTTCGACCCCCTTTTCAGCCGTGTTTGTTTGCGCGCTTTTTCGCACTCGCGCATCGAGAGGGAGAGAAAACGCGCGTTTGCCTCCCCCGAAGCCAGAATCAGCATAAGCCTGATTCCCAGTGGTTGCCGTTCGCAACTTGTTCACTCTAACCGGCTTGATTTATCTTTCGTTGTTTATTTTTCAAACGATTTTCCTTCGACGTGCCCTTTTTCCCACACAGCGACAGCGGAATGGAAACAGATTTTCCGTTCGAGCATAAATCGACACTAACCGAAACCATACGCACGGGTGAATGATATGCGCGCGGCACACGCGTGTGTGTGTGTGTGTGTGTTTATCGACCTGCGGTGTGTTTTTTTTCGTTTCGTTGGGTGGAGGATCTCTTCTTGTTTCCGTGTTCGCCGGCATGATCACCACGATCCGCAGCTCGCACGTCCACCCATCCCGTGCGCCGTACGGTACGGTGGAACCATTGCCCGCCTCGAACTCGTGCCGCACAATGTGACGATTGATTGAGCCCGTTCGAACGCAGATCGCTTCGCACGGTTTCTGCACCAACCGCCGGCAGCCGGCATCGACCGGGGTGGGCAGCAGCAGCAGCAGCAGCATCAATCCCGCCCCAAACAGCACGTACACGGCGGCGTTTAACCAGCGGAACCACCGACAGCGAAGGCACTGTGTCCTAGCGCACATTCTGGCGCCCTAATGCGTTTTTGTGGTAACACTCTCGGACCGGGTTTTATTTCTTCGCTTATTTTCGGCACCGTTGGCGCCGTTCCGTCGACTTTACACGCGGACTTTTTTTTTGCTTTTTTGAGACGAAATCAGGACGCGCGACGATTCCTCAGGACACACGGCACCGTGACCATTTCACACGCACGGCGCGACGTCACTTACATTCGTCGTTTCACTCACGCTTTCCGACACATCGTGCCACTATTCACACACGAAAATCGAGGATGACGATTATTTGCATACGTCTAGCCTTTTTTCGACCCCCTTTTCAGCCGTGTTTGTTTGCGCGCTTTTTCGCACTCGCGCATCGAGAGGGAGAGAAAACGCGCGTTTGCCTCCCCCGAAGCCAGAATCAGCATAAGCCTGATTCCCAGTGGTTGCCGTTCGCGACTTGTTCACTCTAACCGGCTTGATTTATCTTTCGTTGTTTATTTTTTAAACGCTTTTCCTTCGACGTGCCCTTTTTCCCACCCCGGCAGCGGAAAGGAAACAGATTTTCCGTTCGAGCATAAATCGACACTAACCGAAACCATACGCACGGGTGAATGATATGCGTGCGGCGCGCTTGTATGTGTTTATCGACCTGCGGTGTGTTTTTTTCTGTTTCGTTGGGTGGGGGATCTCTTCTTGTTTCCCTTTCCCGCACACTCTCACCTGCGCGCACACATTATCACTTCTTTTCGACACACTTTCCGTTTGACCCATGGATGATAATCGACCGTGGCCGGCACATTATCGGAGCGCTTTTATTTTCCCTCCCCCGATCGTTTCCACCAACCAGGTGAGTGGGAAAATGGCCACCGAAACAGGTACCGAACGAAGGCATATTCGCTGGCCGCCGCCCTCTCGCACACAGCTTCTTGACTTGGCGCGATTCGATTCCGGCTAATTAAATGCTCGAAGATAGATTACACTCCCCCGCCCAACGGCCATCGCCTGCCAGCGGAAAGCGCGCGTCGCGGGCTGTGAGCCGGGAAAAGGCCCCGTGGAAATCGGCAATAAAAAGCAATCACATTGTGCTTTTCGGCCGGTTGGCGTTCATCCCCCGACGCTGATCCCATTCACGCTGATGGACGTTTGATGAGCTGCACCGGGCACGTCGTGTGTCTGTCTGTGTGTGTGCTGATAGAAGGGATGTATCTGTAACGAAAAAAAAGGAAAGGAGCCTGTTAGAGTATTGCTTTTTGCTTGATGTGTCGGGGTGTTCTGGACAATCGGGAGAGTGATGGAGCAACATTTATCCGTGTTATTTGGCCGAAAGGCAGCTCCTAATGGTGCGTCGTGATATATAACCGACCGAGGGTTCGAGATAAATTACGATTAATATCCTCCCCTTTCCGTGAGCTTTCGCGAACGGCCCGATCGAGCATCATCTAACACCTATATGAATATGAGAATAGAAAGCGTTCGGCCCATCGACCCCCGGTCGGGCGCGGCTGACAAATGGGCCACTGCTGGCGGGCTCGGATCGCGATACGGGACGCGTCCACCAGTTGCCGGTGACACTTAATTTCGTTCGGTTTGCCCGGTTTGGAATATGGATGCAATTCGGTTTGCGATGGGTAGCGGAAAGCGGTTCTGCAAAGAATGCGACGAACCAACGGTGGCGAAGAAGCGGCAGCAGAATCCAATCTTATTTCACACCGGGAAATTGATTGCCCAGCTCGGCATGCCCAGCTCGGAATGTTTGACGAGGAGCGGATATCCAAGCGGACGGTTTTCGGTTGGTTTCGGTTCGCCGCTAACGGTGGCTCTAACGGAGCGCACAGCTTTGGGTTGCTGCTGTTGTTGTTGTGCCCCCAAGTTCCGAGAGTTGGCGCAGGTAATCAAAATCATGCATACAATTTGGTCCCGCTATTTGGATTCGTGTTCAAATATGTTCTGATGATTCCGTACATTTCAATAGGAATTTGGGTGGGTCAATTTTTCTTTTTTGTGTTTTTTTTTCAAACGTTATGACGAGGAAAGGATTTCGTTTCGGCAGAATTTGCTTTGCTGCCGGTGAACTGCTCCGGATTATCCAGCTCGGAACGCAAATAAAGGCTTTAACCGTACCACTCTCGTCCCCTGCGGTGCAAGTCCCGGATGACTTTGCGCCTAGAGGTATGCAATGCATATTATTGAGCTTATCGTGAGTTGTGGGTTTCTGCTGATACTTGAAAATAAATGTAAGAATGTTTAGAACATCGATGCTTCAGTAGCTACCTAAACAATCTGGACTATCCTTATACCATATTTTAACGAAAAATATGTGTAAATCTATTTTACTTTAAGATGGTGTATACATGTTGAAGGAACAGGTTCAATAGCAAAGCAAATTTTTGCTTTTTTATTGCAAGGAAATACAACCGAAAGCAATGCTAAAACAATTCAAAATATGAAAAAAAGATTCTATATTATTAGCGTTTTCAAAAGAAAACACCAATGGAACGAATAATATCGCAAATGTCAATAGATTTACTTGATGCATAGCATACATCTAGGCGCAAGGTCTCCCAGGACACAAACCCTGCGGTACTGAAGAAAGAAATATTACACTTCTGGCACGCAATACATAATAGAACAATTATGAGAATTTTATCAGCTACCAACAACAGAAAAAAACTAGGAGCAAAGGGAATTTTACACGATTTCATGGAAGAAAAAGAAACGGGAACAAAGTTAGTGACTAATTATGACCGGTTGGCCCCAATTACAGCAAAACGTGTACAGCACTACATCCCGAGCATTCAAAAACGGAGCTTTTACTTTACAAAACTTTTATACCAATCATTCAGCAACGTTGGTTGGAGGTCGAAACCACTTTCATGGAAAATCGAATTAAATCATTTGCATGGTTTTCAGGGCTACCTGTCTACGCAAAGATCTAAGAAGAGAAATAGAGAGAGAGAGAGAGAAGATCCCCGCATAATGAACGCTCACGTAACGACGGTCCGGGATGCCTGCGTTCTAAGTAAAGTATAGAGAGAGAGAGAGAGAAGATCCCCGCATAATGAACGCTCACGTAACGACGGTCCGGGATGCCTGCGTTCTAAGTAAAGTATCTAACCTTCGGTTAACTGCCAAACTTCGGTCGTAACCTCGCGGGAATAGTTGCGCAAGGTAAACATTTCCCCACCCTAAGAGCTGTTACGGAGGGGAGGGGGGGAGGGGGTCGATAAATTCCGGCAGCCGGAGCACGAGCTCGCGTTTGGCGAGCGATTGCATGAGATGCGGCAACAAGTAACCCCTGATTAATTCGTGAGGTTCGTGAGCGTCCAAACCCGTACACTTCACTTCACATCGCGAGCGCCAGCGCGAAAGATAAACACTTCAGCGGGATGAGTTTTCCGGGCAGGAGGGTGGACCACAAAACTCGAACCCGCGACGTTAATTAAACACCACGAGAACACCGCGGGACCAGATTGGGCGAAACAGTAGCGCACCCCTCCCTACAAAATACCTGTCGATTAGGTCGATCGAACGCGTTCTAAAATTAGTTCCTAGGGCGGAGAGTTGGGAGAGAGAAGTGTTGGTGAGACAGTTATTTGAATACCACCCCACACCACACACCTCGCGGTTTGCGCTAACGGTGCGCACCTCCAGAGAAAGTTTCGGTACAATTTCCTGTCCCGTTTATTTGAATAATTTGCACAAACTCATCCACTCGGTTATTTAGCCGTGCACTTTCGTGGGTGAAAGGCGGGCAATTGTGAAACGTCATCAAAGGGAGTGAGTATCTAGTGTAATAAGATGGATAATGAAATTTTGAAGGCCCGCTCGAAAAGGGGAAACTCAACAGTTTAAAGCTGCCGGAAAGCCGCTTTCCCGAGCCGCTGAAGCGCCTGGGCTCGAGATAAATGAATCGTGATGTTTTAATTCTCCACCAGGCACAGGCCACTTTAATCGAATCAATTAATTACACCTAATTTTGGCTCTTAGGCTCTTCGTGATGTTTTAATTCTCCACCAGGCACAGGCCACTTTAATCGAATCAATTAATTACACCTAATTTTGGCTCTTAGGCTCTGCCCCGTCTAGACGGTCAGCTTCGGCCTTTATCGGCGAAGCGGTGGTTTTTTGTTGGCGCCTAGTTGCGACTCGTGAAAAATGATCCTCGACGATCGTCGGCACGCGGCACCCAAATGGGCAGTTAATTTAATTCACCTGCCACTCGCAGTCATCAACTCACGCCAATCCGAAAAGCTCGTGGCCGCCGGGATCGCCCCGATGTCGGGCGTGGAAAGTCTGTTGACTGGGTTGTGTCGTCCGACAAGTAGGGTCGGGTGAACTTTGCCGACCTGTTTCGGTGGGCCGTCTGGACGACGGCTGGATGATGCTCCCCGGGATGTCTGTAGTCGGCGAATAGTTTCAGGAACGCGAACGTACTTTGATCAGCATGATAGGTGAAGCATGGGATTGGTTAAGTTTCGGGGTTTGCTCCACTTTTGTGGTATACATGTTGCTGCAGACTTGCAAAACACTTGCTCTAGACAAGACATTCTTTGGAAACGTACTAAAACTTGTTAAAAATCGTATAAACTCATAACACGTTGCTATTTTGCAGTCTCTCATTGCAAATTTAGGTATTGTTATCATTTATTTTCAAGTAGCTGTGTAGTACAAAGAATAAAAGTAAATATCCTTTAAACAAAAAAAAAACATATTCAAAGGAGCAGTTGAAAGTGAACTTCAAAAAAGAACCTTATTCTTCTTGCACCCAATTTCCCTTATTATGCGCGGGAAACCCGATACGCATTGACGAACCGTCGGCGATAAGAATAACTTTCCTTCTTGGAAAACTGAGCAAAAAATCAACTCAAACTTTATCCACCAAAAAGTGCGAGAACGGAAGATAATCCATCCGGAGCACCGCCGTGCTGTATTCCGTCTAGCCCGTGCGCGCACGATAATAACTGTCACTCAGTCAGAACTTTGGCGGTTCTTCGAAAGCCGAC
Source organism: Anopheles cracens (assembly GCA_002091845.1). Lineage (NCBI taxonomy): Eukaryota > Metazoa > Arthropoda > Insecta > Diptera > Culicidae > Anopheles > Anopheles cracens. Next base: position 292,952 of record KZ071922.1, on the reverse strand, counting down.
CTAACAATTTCCGATAACTTCGCCGAGCGGGGTGCTGCTGCGGAGATGAAATTCTCAAACAGATCGATCTATCTGCTATGGATCGATTTCTGTAGCGCGTGAAAGCTATACAACAATAAGTGGTCTAATAAAATAAATTAAGTGAAAACCGAAATAAAGCAGCATCAACAAGCAGAAATAAATTTAACACCAGCCAGACAACGAGCGCACACGCAACGGCCCACAGTGAGTTCCAGGAAAAGTTTGGTCGCGGAAAACAGCAGGCAACCGAATCGTTCGTCGCGCTCACCAGGATGTAACGAGCGAACATCAAACGACGACATTAAAGCCAGCACACGGGCTAATTTTCTCGGAACTGGCCAACAAAAAACAATGGAAGTTAAACGAACAACACACACACACACACACACACAGAAAACGACCTCAAAACAGAAACTCATCTTTTGATGCCGAACGTTTTCTGTCACAAACATTCAAATAACGGTCAAAGCACTCTTGTGAATAAAACCTGAAAAAACATCATCCCAAAAATAGTAACTTCAGTCTGCACGGGCGGTCCAAACCGTCGCAGTAGGCAGTGGCAGTGGCGCGCAATTGTTCCCCGTCCCGCACACAATATGCTCCGAAGCGTATTTAAAATGCGACCTCCGGTGGTACCTGGAGTTTACGAAAAAAAAACCCATTTTTTGGCCCAGGAAACATTATGGCAGACGAAAAACATTAAATGTCAAGAACGCCAGTTACAACGAAACCATCCATTGATAAATTTTCGACGTTCCACGGAGCCGGCTACTCTCGCTTTCTCGCAGGGCGACGTGCCACAAGCTTGCGAGAAACTTTGGTCTGGCCGGCCACCCGCCGATATGTGTCTACGCGGACAGCGCACCACGGCAACGGTGTGTAACAGCGCGACGGGCGTCAAACTCCGTGGAAGATTATTCGATCGAGAAGAGTTTACTCGGAATTTGGCTTTCGGCCGGCGCGAACTTTGCGCGTGGTAGAGTCTGTTCTGTTGGCATATTGGTTAGTTGAGCAGAACGGAATGGTCAGAATGTGTTCTCTTAACCGAAACTACAACGCTTTCCTACACATTGAAATTGCACATTGTGCATGGTTTGCTGTGTTTTGCTTCTATGGAAACAGTAAGCGATAGAAGAAAAAAAAAACAAATTTATACTAATACTAGGATCATACATGAATCGTGCGGCTTCGATATGAGTTACTAGTTTATTACGTATTTGTTCAAGTTGGCAACATTGCCTCTTATTAGTGTCGTCTTCTCTTAATACTCTATTTTCGTTCTCGTCTTTTGTCTTCTTCTTATGGCTCCTAATGTCCTCACAACACTCACAACAGACATGGAACTGTTTGCATTACTACCGATCCATATGTCTCATTGTTTTGTTGTTTATTTTCTTTTTCTTCTCTCCGGTCCTGCAATTATTTTCTTTCTTTTCTCCCCTCTCTCCTACTTCACATCTCATTGAGCCTATCATTTCGGTTTTGAGTATGTAAGTAATTTTGTATGTTTTTTTTCCAGGCGTTATTTCAATTATGGTAGTTCTTAAGACACAGTTTGTTTGTTTTAAGTTTTATTTTTAAGTGGTCTGTGTGTTTAGCCTGTTGGCAGACCACATTAATAAATTTAATCATAATGATAATCTATCTGTCATTTCGCCTAAGTGCAAAGAACATAGATTCTGTGTGCTGCTAAATTTTAAATTTCAATATGGCTGCCCAAAGCCATTATGTTTGAATGGCTGTTTGTGGTAATTTTGCTCTATCTGAAAGTAGGTCAGATCAGAACAGAAGTAGATAAAAAGATTGAAAAAGAAAAATATATTGCAACATCTTAGAAGAAGCATGGGTACATTTGTTAAGGGAAGCAACGAACGTCTCGAAGCATACAAAAAATCAAAATGAGAATCAGCTCGTAAAAGATGCAAATGCAAGCCCGGAAACTTGGTGTATCTTTCATTTGTGAAAATGTAATGGACATGCTTCGTACAGTTGAAAATTCAGTGCGGTTTAA
>KZ071922.1:275960-287282 GCA_002091845.1 Anopheles cracens | reverse complement strand
AGTAATGAACTTAAAACACCTGAAACACCTTCCCCGGGAACTTGTTATGGCCAGAACCAGGTTTCATTTCGAAAGACTTTCCCTCCTCCAGAAGTGGCAGAATCTTATGAAAATTTGCCCAATAGTATCCGGTCAATACGAAGTGTGTTATAATGGCACTAACTTTGTTCGACCCGGATTGAGCAAGCGGTACGAACAAATCATAGAATGGAGTTCTTTTACTGTTTTGACCATAGCCAATGTAAATGAAGTGATAGAGGAGCCAAATTTTGACAGTATGTTGTCAACAAGTATACATTGACCACTGACTGGATGACCATCCACTGGGTGACAGGGTAATCTCATAAAAATGGAAGCATTTTGTCGCTTTTTTAAATGCATAGCGGTTGAAGATGCTCTAATTTCCTTTTAACATGTTTTTTACTGATGCAATTGGTTCTCAATGCTTATTATTACATACAGTGTGTGACTGTGTGACTTAACATCTTCAAAATGTGACTTAACATCTTCACAAACATTGAACATATATTTTTATCTTGAATTTTAAAAATGAAGGAATCAAATGTAAATTGTTTTCTGCGTTTACATTGCTGAGAAAATCATGGCGAATATAGGCAAAATGAATCGTTAATAACATTAACATCATAACGCTAGTGACGCCACCTGTTGATGGGTGATGTAACTATGACATGATTCAGGGGATTCAAGAGCATAAAACTGTTTCGTGTGATATATCTTAAAATAGCCACTGCATATCAATTATCAATTGTTGCTATGATGTCACAGTAACATTGATTAACTAAACACGAAAATAAGAAACTCAACTTTTAAAGAGGCAAAAATCAATTAAATAATTGAATGAATTGATATTTCAGATTGTAGAAAACGACCAGCGGCTGCAAAATGCATTCAACCGATTCGGAGTGCTAACGAGCCCTATCCATTTATATTTATACCGCTTTGTCCCTTGTCTACAAACGGTGTGACATTTCGTCCTACGGGGCGGCGCTTTGCAAAGACCACCTACGGTGTAAGGAAGTGAGTTTGGGATGCCTCAGAAAAGACCTGCTACAATGCTGACATCTTCGTCCCACACGGAGCCAACCATTTGAATGTAACACGTCCACGAAAAGCCATGTTCCTGCACGCGGTCGCTCCAATCCAAGCACAGCCGAACAACAAACGCAGACCCCAACGGATGATAAATTCATCGCCGTCCCTCTGCGGTCGGTTTGACACGGTCGGCGCCATTTAAAGGCCGTTCCGCCGCCTCTGTTTGGCCCGGTGCCGAATGTCACTCGGTGTGTCTCGCGAGCGTCTGCGTAAACTTTCCGGCCGTCCTTCCAGCTAAGCGTCCGGATCGAAAATAAACGCTCCCGTGCTGAGTGACAGTTTTGCGGGAAGGATTAAGCTCAAGGGTATTTTTCCACCAACGCAGACGGGCCGGGGCATCCGACATCCGTGCCGTTATCGTGCCGGAACGGGGCACACCAAATTACACGAAAAAAGGTCACCGTTTCCCACGGAGGGTCGGAATTAAATTACACCCCCGGAGAAGAAAAGGCCGCACACTGTCCATTCAGTGTTTGTCTTCGGTGGGTGCTTGGGGGTGTAGGGCGTGGCGCACAATGGGTGCCACGGCGAGTAACCGTAAATTTTGACAGTATGTTGTCAACAAGTATACATTGACCACTGACTGGATGACCATCCACTGGGTGACAGGGTAATCTCATGAAAAATCGAAGCATTTTATCGCTTTTTTAAAAGCATACGTTAGTGTATAACAGCATAATGCAGTGTTAGCGTTTGAAGATGGTCTAATTTCCTTTTAACATATTTTTTACTGATGCAATTGGTTCTCAATGCTTATTATTACATACAGTGTGTGACTGTGTGACTTAGCATCTTCAAAATGTGTGACTTAATATCTTCACAAACATTGAACATATTTTTTTATCTTGAATTTTAAAAGTGAAGGAATCAAATGTAAATTGTTTTCTGCGTTTACATTGCGAATATAGGCAAAATGAATCGTTAATAACATTAACATCATAAAGCTAGTGACGCCACCTGTTGATGGGTGAGTTAACTATGACATGATTCAGCGGATTCAAGAGCATAAAACTGTTTCGTGTGATATATCTTAAAATTGCCACTTCATATCAATTATCAATTGTTGTTATGATGTCATAGTAACATTGATTAACTAAACACAAAAATAAGAAACTCAATTAAAAAGTAGGCAAAAACCAATTAAATAAGAGAATGAATTAATATTTTAGATTGTAGAAAACGACCAGCGGATGTAAAATGCATTCAACCGATTCGGAGTGCTAACGAGCCCTATCCATTTATATTTATACCGCTTTTTCCCTTGTCTACAAACGTTGTGACATTTCGTCCTACGGGGCGGCACTTTGCAAAGACCACCTACGGTGTAAGGAAGTGAGTTTGGGATGCCTCAGAAAAGACCTGCTGCAATGCTGACATCTTCGTCCCACACGGAGCCAACCATTTGAATGTAACACGTCCACGAAAAGCCATGTTCCTGCACGCGGTCGCTCCAATCCAAGCACAGCCGAACAACAAACGCAGACCCCAACGGATGATAAATTCATCGCCGTCCCTCTGCGGTCGGTTTGACACGGTCGGCGCCATTTAAAGGCCGTTCCGCCGCCTCTGTTTGTTCGAAAGATATGCCGTGATTAGTTAGTAATTAGTTTTTGCTGATTGCTCGGGTCCGCCGTACGCACCATCGTATGGCATCTCCTATTTCGAACGCCACCCACATCCCACTAGGCAGGCACGGCCGGTCTGTTTTCTTGCGAAACTTCTTTAATTTCGCTACGGAAGCGCAGGGTTGCTTGGAATGTGTTCGCGTTCGCGCTTTGTTGCTTAAGAACATGTGGGGGAGTGGTTCTTTTCGGAAATGGTTTGTGCTTTGATTCTCCGCGTGTGGCGTTAGGTATACAGAATTAATCAAACAATCTGCTGTTCCGCAAAAGCAAGCAATGAAGAACCTTTCAGGAGGCTCGGAATAATTGAAAGACATGTTTTTCATTGTGTTTGTAATCTGAGCAGAAAAAGATCTGTCGAAACAGCTCCCAGAAAAATATTTTCTTCTTTTTTATATTTTCTTGACAGAAATGTTTCTGAGTTGAAGAATATTTTCTGAATATCTTAAGTAAATAAGTTATGTTTGGCTTTTCTTAATAACATAAACAGTCAATTGTCATTTTAATTGAACCTCTTCAAATGTCTTAGCCTCGACACAATTTGAAAAGTATAAAAGTTTGAAAAAATTGTATGGAGAAGCGTTAAAACTATAGACAAAGACTATAATATGCATAAAACCTTTAATATGAGCACATACATACAGCCACCACCTCCTTCCGTTTTATAGAATTTCGAATATACAATGTACACAAATGTAATTCTGAAAATATTGCTCAAAAATAATAGCAGGATTTTAGCAGTTTCTGGTATTTTTGCCTCATTTCAATGGCTTCCGTTTGCACTTTCGCTAATTCATTGTTTTTAGTATTGAAACTATAAAAATAAAGCTTTATTTGAAAACGATTGAAACGTTCATACTGCGCAAATTGAATAATGGAATAAACAAATGAAATACATGAATGTCTAGTATGAAATTCAATAGGTTGGATGGTAGACGATGAATAATAAATAAACGAAATCAAGCTAAACGCGGTTTAATAAAAATAACACAAAAAACGATAATATCATAAGCAAACATGAGGGATGGAATAGAAAATGAAAGATATCTAGCAAGCGACGGAAAACTTACATTATATTCACGCGTGACGTTGACGCCCTAGGCGTACTGCATGAAGCGACCCTTCTCGTATCACCGACCCGGAACACTTGTTTCGACCACTGTTTGCACTACTTTAAACATTCAATCTTCTGCTACACAAATCACTCTTTTCATAGCATCATTTCATACGGCACAGGCACGTGCACGGCCAGTCCGAAGCCCTCAGTAGCCGGCACCGGCACACTACGAACCCAAACACGCACATATTAATGCCAAATTATAGCACACCTGAAACCTGCATACTCTCCGACAGGTCCACGGAAACGCGGACGAACCATTTGCTAAATCACACGTTACCCATGTCTCGCGGGAAAATCCGTGACCGGGAGCGACGATCGTGCCCGTCCGTCTGCGTTGCGACGCGCAAGGATGTGTGCGTTTTTATTCTCGAGCTCTTATAAACACGTCCCTGCTCACTGTTATTGTTTACCAAAATCAGTGTGTATCCCGGTTTTTCGTAACAATAGCAAAATAATGATACAAATAAATGCAACCGGCTTTAAATTCGATGACCCAACCCGACCAGTGGCCTTGAGCGTACACAGTTGCCGTAGCGGCAAAAGCGATGGCCACTTCAACCCAGAAACCGCTCCGTTCGTGTTTGCGCTGCCTTCCCGGTCATGTGGCCCGCCGAAGTGGCCGGCTAGCTTTATCATCCGGCCAACATGTGTATGTGTGTGTGTGTGTGTGTGTGTCCTCCTCAGCGAGTCAAATTGATTCCTCCTTTTATGCCGTCAAATATTTGCCACCTCGTCGTCGTCGTCGTCAAGCCTTTCTTATCAGCAAGAAAATACATTCGCCCGATCGGACCGGTCGGAAAAGAAAGGCCCGCAAACATTCTGCGAACCTCGATATTCCGAGCGCGGCCAGAGTTGGGATTGCATTTCGACGGCGGCGATATCGCACCGCCGCGTGGCGCGTCCGAGTTTTTGAGTGTGTTTGCGCCGTGCCGCTTATTGCATTGTGATCTATTTTAGGGCTATCTGTAGGGAATTATTTTTAGATTCAAACCCCCCCACTTTTTACGCAACTAATGGTGCGTTTGTGTATGTGTGTGTGGTCTGGGTGAAGAGGTGAAGGAATTAATAATGGAAGTTTTTGTATCAGGGGGCTGCTTTGTATCAGACTGGCGAGCTCGGTGTCGTTAACATCTCAGACATGGCTTGCCTCTTTGGGGAGAAATTTGTATCCGGGGCGTGTTGCTGCTTTGCTGAGTGCTACCGCTCCGCTTGCATTAATCGATTTCAGTAGGTCATGGTCGAGAATTTCAATTCGGAATCTAGCACCGGACACGAACCATGTGCTTAGAACCTGTCCGTTTGCATCGCGGGGCGCACAAATAACACCACAAAACCAAAGCAACTAGACATAGACAGAACTCGCCTTAGTTCGGAGGGTTCGAATCGTGTTGACGGGAGCAAATCGATCGAAAATTATTCAAACTGAAGCACCCAAACCCGGGGGACCCCTATTTTCGTCCACGAGCAACAGGCCACAGGAGGTGAGAATAGAACCGTGTACTGAAACCGTTTCCTCCAGCACGAGGATAAGTCTCCACCACAGCAGACAAGTACACCGCTCGAGCAATTGTTTGCGCTTGCAGTTTCAGGTTGCTCCGGACGTCCATCAGCTGATTGCATTCAAATGTACGATGGGTGTCGGGTTGCAGCATGCTAAACAAATACGTCCCGAAGGAGGAGGTAAGGAAGGCAGCGCCGAATCGATAACACCCAACTGCAATTACATCGGATCCGGTTCACATCGGAACAAGGTAAATGGGCATAATCATCGAAAATGACGTCTTCCACAGGCCACGGCATGATTCGATTGGATAATCTTCCCACCGCCACCACCACCACAATGCACTGTTCGCACAGTGATACAATCTCCCGCTCACTTTTCACACTTCCCACAAGTGTACCTCACTTCCGTTCGGCTCCACCGATCTTCCAACGGCACAAAAATCCCGTTGAAATAGATCACCCCGCATCGTAAACATCGTTTCGGATCGTGTCGGTGATCGCCGCAGCGCGGACCGTGTGTTTCGATTGATATTCTCACATGTCACTCACGCCACGCGACACACACAAACCGGCCGCACGGTAACCATAACATTCATCACCCTCACACACGCGTCTCCTTCGCTGGACACGGTTTGCCACCCGGGTGGGTACGTTTTTTTTTCGAGCTCGGTGTGGTCTCCCCGCACGGTAAATAAACAACTCCACGCCAAAAAATCCGTTGCCTCTGTTTACACTGAAAGCAACACGCACACGCACACGCGCAGGTTTCGAACCTATCCCATTTCCGATCGGTTAGAACGTACAGCTCTTCCTGGAGCCTTGCGAACCGGGACGCTTACCCGACGATCACGACTGTGTAACGCTCGCGTAACGCTCTCCGCGTAACACTCAGCTCGCCCGAATCCCACGGGATTTTGTACCGACCGTATCGGGTCTCTGTGTGTGTGTACTGTGTGTGTGTATGACGAGCTCGCGCGCGCACACGTCCGTTCCGGCGTCCGGCTGAAGTGAAACTGACCGAGCGGCGCCGCCGAGTTCAGCGTGTTGTGCCGGGGTTTGGGCCGAAGCGCAGCCGCAACTTCGGCTTTTCCGTTCGGTTCCGTTCGGTCGGTTTTATCGTTTCGGTTGAGGGTGCGAGACGAAACCGGCCTTCACACCCACCCCCTCCCAGGGCCACCACCAGATTCGCTTTCGTTTCGCGGCGGGTGGCGGCGGGTGCCGTTCTAGGCCGCAGACACCGCGAGATAGACGGCATTGTCTGTCTCGCCGGGCGAGAGCGGCCGCCCGCTGTTCCAGCGTCCACTGACAGCTTCGCGTTGTGAGCGTGAGATGGTGTTGCCGCGTCGTGTGACGTAACGACGCTCGCGGTGACAAGTGCTGCTTTCGCAACAATGCAGAGCACTGCACGCTCGACAGGACTTCCGGACAGCGCACGTCGGCAGCGTGTCGGAAGCACGCGGGATGATGAAAGTGGATCCAGCGAAATGGATCGAGTCAAAGGGCAGACGTTACGTGTATGCAGCAATATGAGACGCGTTCGGGGCTGGGAATTGAACCAACCGTCGGGCCACTTGTTGAGCGTTGAACGTTTTTGCGATGAAACCGACTGATCCTAATGACGCCTACTTTGAGCAACGCCTTTGACTATAGTTGTTTTTTTTTTCGTTCAGTACTTCCGTTGCTTTGTTTAATGGAAAGCATGCCATTCTATGAGAAGAAAAGGACAGGCAACACAGACAATGCAGCTTCAAATATCAAACGAATGCTTGACATGGAGCGTAACAAAACAACGTACGCAGCCACTCGCGCACTGTGCGCTACCATGCGTCTCCATGTGAATCGGGCCTTCGTAGCGGGATGGTGTGTGGCGTATCGGACAATTAGACGACAACGCACGCAAACGGTTGATTGGAAATGCTGCCACGCGTTGCTGCGTAACAAGCGCTCATCTGCACCGTCGTGCATATCAATGATCAATTGAATCGCCGCCGATACCGTACGAGTAGCCAAGCGGCCGGATGTTCCGGGTGTCGAGGTGTTGATGAGGATGAACGTGTACCGAAACCGACGGGTAGAGAGAATTTGGATGAACCGATTTCTGCATCATTTCTCGCGTTTTATTCCGTGACGGAAATGGCTGCGATTCGTGTGATGTGATTGGTGCGTGAAATTCTTTATCGAAGTTCAAATCAAATCGAATATTCAGCAGAAGAAAAAACAAACCCATCATTTAAAAACACTTCACACTAAAGCCAAGCGAACCGACTCGCCGGATCACATTTAAAGCTGTGTCGTCCGTGAGCGCAAACACTCTCCCGCTATCGAAACGGTAGCTAGTGCGCCACGCCACGCTACGGTAACCAATCGGGCCGGTCTTAATAGAGCTTACACTGTGTCCAGCGATCCAGCGTAAGCCAGCCCTCCGTCGTTCCGATGATTGGGTGTTCGTTCGATTTTCGTCCCGCCTTACTGTCGACCTAATCGCTTGAAATTGATCGCACGGTACTGGTGGGTGGTTGGGAGGTGGGGAGGTGGAGGGCGGAAATGATAGCCAGCGAAACAAAGTAAACAACGCCATTTAGAAAGGCGCCTCTTATGAGTGATGAATGACCGCTACTTTCTGGTATTTCCTCCTAATACAGTGTGAGACACGAGGAACGTTAGAGATAATTTGCGACTTTTTTAATAAATGTACACAAATTACTGTTTTAAGGAGCGGAAGCGTTACGAACATTGTGGCACTAAGTTCAAATTATTGTTAAAACAATTTCATTTTCATTTTTGTAAGTTACTTGTTACCTTAATGTACATGTATTCATTCATCTCAGCGTGAATTTATCGCACTTCGAGGTTCTAATAAGTCATCAAAACTCAAATAAACATGTAACAATTGAAATGTTTAAAATAATTAATAAGTTGTGTGAAAAAATGATTGAAATATTGTACTAAAATATTACTTTTTTTAGTCCCGTTCACCGTCAAAAGATGGCGCCACTCAACCAAAGTGGCTATTTCAATTCTTGTGATTTGTAATCGTAGATGATGACAATAATTTGTTATACGATTTTTTTTCCATCGAAGAGATTAGAAAGAATCATCTAAGTGAATATAAATAACGATTCTTGTGAAGTAAATGTTGCTTGTTCTGAAAGACGTCACGTAACGATATCTTCGGCATCAAAGTGACATCTTCAGTGAATGTAGCTTCTTGCGCAGCACACTGTAACCCAGCCTAGACGCGGCTTCGAATATAACACCGTCTGGAAGGCAGCAAACCAATCCCTTTACCCAGTGCCACCGCACCATCCACTCCAAAAACACTCGGAAGTATGCACACCAAGGAGCCATCCGGAACACAACTCGAGTGGACAATCAAGTGCCAGATACCATCGCCCCACCACTCGGGGGATGGGGACCTTACCTCTTTCGGTGCGCCTCCCAAAGCAGATGAGTGTCATGCCATGACTCGCATTACCAGAGTTGGCGGTTTGGGAGCCAGATAGAGGCAAACGATTACGACGCTCGCTTCCTGTGCTTCCCGTCCTGTCGGATCGGCCAGGGCTTCCGAGCGGGCAGGACACGGACAGCGAGAAGCAACCGGAAGGAATGTTCGTGCGGTTTCCTCCCGTCCAGAGAGCGCACGCACGTGTGTGGAGGAATGTCGGCATGGGCACACGGCTAAATTACCTTCCCGGAATTATCGCCCTTCGGACGCGTCTTGATTTCAGCGATACTCTCCGATATTGATTGATCACCCCCGGTGCCCGGCTGATACGGCTTTCGGTTGGTAAAATATTCAAGTGTTCAAAGTGCTGCTGATGTCATAAAAGTTTGCGCACCGAGTGGTATCGCTTTACCGGGAAGCAGATTAAAGAAGAAAAAAAAATCCCAGAATTATTAATGATAACATTACACTTGAAAGACCTTCTTTAGCGTCGAGAAAAGTTGTGACAGGCAGTGGAGAAACTTTGTTTTCTGTTTTGAAAACATGCATTTTTGTGTATAATCCAAACACATCCTAACTTGAGTTGGAACCAATAGTCGTCATTTGATATTTCCAACAGTAGGACATCACTGGGTTAGCTACCCGAAACAGAGCACCAGAACCCTTTAAAATGTACACATTTATCATCCCAGACACCGCAGTAATCTCGTCTGCCCGTGGAAAAGAGACACTCCTTCTTCGCAGTCGGTCACACTGTTGTCGTGCACGGGGCCACCCGTCTCGACAGGTGGAGGATAGCTATTTATAGAGCTCGGTTTTTTTTCCTTATGTTGTCTTGATTGATAAGCAGCGATGAACAAACCCGTTATCGAGGCGAAACACCTCTTCACTCCACCGTTTCAAGGTGGAAAGAGCATGGACAGGCCCGTGCACGCTCTCCGTTCGCCCCGGACACGGAGTCCGGAGTTATTTAAAATAGTCCAACATCTCTAAACACAACCAAACCGCGCTGAGGTCATCGGCGGCAGGAAGGTCGTCAAAAAAGGCGGCGGTATTTTTACCACCTTCAAAAGCAATGAGTTCACGGGAGCGTCACGGCAGCTGCGAACTCAACGCCCGGTCCTCTTAACGCGCGACTGCAAAATCAATATTCAAACCCGATTATTTGTTTCTATCCATCCGTCTACCGTTCTCCAGCGTTCCACACGCTTCCCCGCTACCGAAGAATGTTACGGGCGCGAAGGGCTGACGGTTAATCAAAGTCGGCTGTTGTTTCGAGCCGGTGTAACGCAACGTACATACATATATGGTACTGGCTCATAAAGCAAGGGAGGAATCGCCGCTGCATGTTTTACAATGCACTATGTGCACCGGTGATGCGACGCCCCACACATACCGCACGCGGCAATAAAGATAAGCTTCGTCGTATCAATATTTCGTGTTTGGCAACCGAACCAGACGGAGCCAATGCTGCAACGCTTTCCGCTTACCCGCGCGCAACAGGTGGCGGTGGCCTTGAAACGCGTAGAATCAACACCTGTCAGAAGTGGCGTACGGCAGTCTGTCGTTTGCTGCCGTAAGCGCCTGAAGGTAGGCAATCGCAGTGCACGTAACTCCTGTCCGTTCAAAGCGAACCCGCGAAAGCGTTACAGAGCGAGGTTTTAATTTATTTTTAAGGTGTTTTCACCAACAACTACCATAATAAAAGTGAGTGTTTATACAACCACCAATGCACGACAAAAATCAAATGTTCAACAATTCATACCAACTATTTCAATCAGAATATTTGAGCTTAAAAATGAAAAAAAAAACTGCGTTATGTTGATAACACGAGGGATATTCTCTGCCATTCACTCTCACTACATGCATATCTCGTATTAAAACATTAGTGAATACCTCCCAAACCGACCCCAAATCGCGGCACCACCTCCAGGCAGGCAGGCTCAAATGTTGAGTTAATTTTTCATCACATCATTCACCCGGAATCGGTGTGAAGACCGACAATTAAATTTTTTGTGTATAATCCAAACACATCCTAACTTGAGTTGGAACCAATAGTCGTCATTTGATATTTCCAACAGTAGGACATCACTGGGTTAGCTACCCGAAACAGAGCACCAGAACCCTTTAAAATGTACACATTTATCATCCCAGACACCGCAGTAATCTCGTCTGCCCGTGGAAAAGAGACACTCCTTCTTCGCAGTCGGTCACACTGTTGTCGTGCACGGGGCCACCCGTCTCGACAGGTGGAGGATAGCTATTTATAGAGTTCGGTTTTTTTTTTCCTTATGTTGTCTTGATTGATAAGCAGCGATGAACAAACCCGTTATCGAGGCGAAACACCTCTCCACTCCATCGTTTCAAGGTGGAAAGAGCATGGACAGGCCCGTGCACGCCCTCCGTTCGCAACGGACGCGGAGTACAGAGTTATTTAAAATAGTCCAACATCTCCAAACACAACCAAACCGCGCTGAGGTCATCGGCGGCAGGAAGGTCGTCAAAAAAGGCGGCGGTAT
>KZ071922.1:226504-237977 GCA_002091845.1 Anopheles cracens | reverse complement strand
CTACTTCGAGAATGTTTTGACCAAAGTGTATTCGTTGACAATTTATCTACGAAAAACGAATAATGCTTTGATTATGGAGCCAGCTTCATTCAAAGGTACCAAATTCCTAGAGCTTATTGAAACCATCACAACCAGTATTGTATGTGATGAACCCTTCGGCGAGATTCTGATTCATGCGGGATTCATTCGTGGCTTCATTTGTCTGAAAGTTGATGAATATCTAACGATCTTCTTGAAACCATGGTGCGCAGCACACTAGTACAAGTTATCACGTTCGCTTTATGGAGCGAAAAAGTTGGTGCATCTCGTGCCAACGTGCAATTAAAGTTAATGTACCTGAACACGGGCGCACGGTGGAAGATGTTCAACATATTCACAGTTAACAGTTGTGTAAATGCGTACGATAACATCATTGGGAGAATGCGTTTGCCGTGCATATTATTGTTCAGCGTGCATCTTCCCAGTTTCGAGTACAGGAACACGTTTGCAGGGGGATACACCAACATTTTCGCTCCACAAACGTCAATGTTTCTGGTTCCACGAATGAAGCTCAGTGAATTCGATCGACATAAATCGCTGGAGATCGTTCATGGGTGTTTCATGAGTGAAGTGTCAGATGCTTTCATCCCGTTAGTAGATTCATTCGAATGTACGAATTTGAATATACGTTACACAACACGAACATTGCGGCCTTGATTTAATCGTTTTATTGGAATATTTTAAACCTTCTAAAAGCTCAGTCGCTTTTGAATTTTACCCAGAGGCTTTTTGATTGTTTTTTTTTTACAAATATTTCACAAAAGATCGTTGTGTCCATCCGGAAACGGTTGATTTATGGCGCATATCTGTATCGGTTCCCCATTCGGTATCGGCCACTTTCCCCGCTTTGTTTTTTGTGTTTTCAATTCGCCTAGCTCTATTGGCAATAAATAATCGCACCGATTAACATGCTGACATCGGTGTCATCACGCCAACATCACCACCGGAGTGGTGGGAGCGAACTAGTTTCACCATATCCCTTATCGCCATCGTCGCCATCCGTAAGCTTTGCGCGCCAGACCAGACCACAAACGTGTGCTGGCGGTAACGGCGCTCCATCGGACCCGAAAATCGAATTTCGCATCCAAATTGCCCCGCAAAGCGCTTCGTATCGCGCACGCCCCGCGGTACCATGATTAAGGGAAAAACTAATTAAGCTCCCGTTTAGGTCGGGGTTTTGCGAAAGCATGCGGCGCTGAACGTGGTCGCGCTGTGCAACGTCGCACGGTCAGCCGGGTTGTTGTCGCTTGTACGCTTGTTTTCCCTGGCGACGTACGTGAAGCCTGGCTGATGTTTTAATCTCGCCGGGTTTTGTGGTTGCCCGATGGGTTTGTGCGTGTGGCACATATGAGAGTAGCAGCAGGCTGCAATTTGCCTGACCATTTGGAATCATTTCATTGCACGTTTCCAGCCAATAACTTTTCCGATTGCATTAAAGCCACCCCACCGATCAGACACCGACCTTCGCACCGTTTGGGTCTCAATGTTGACAGATACATCATACTTTTGTTGGTGAACAAAACGAAAAAGAATCAATAAAACAACCGCACCGAATTGCGAGCTTCCCTTTGCCGATGCGGCACGCGTGTGTCGCACGCGGACTGAAGATTAAGCGTTCGAACCACCACGACCACGACGGGCCACGACCATTTTAGCTGGAGTTGAAATTTATTTGCATTTGTCTTTCGATCGGACGTAAGCGGCTGCCTTCTGCGGCTCATTCCGACACCGAGGACCACCCGGATCACACGTCAGCGTCGTCATCGCAACCTCCCGCCATCGTGTTCGGTGGAATGTTAGGTCGTTCCGCGGATAAGAGAGGTACGTCTTACCAGTCGGTCCCACCCAATGCAATCGCGTTCCGTTTTGGGATGCGCGTCGACTACACAAGAAGCACCGCTTCTTGCAGGTGCGGCGCTGAACTTGAACCTGGCATCTAATTTTAGACAGCGTCTGTGCCTGTGCTCCATCTAGCGAACCTTCAGGGACACATACACACCTGGCGCGCTGTATCGGATCGCCGACCTGGCTGGAATTTGATTAGAGCTGCGTGCGACAACGTGTTTTTTGGTCGTTCAGTTGTAGTTTTAGGGTCATTTCCACTCCTTGTCGGAACAGATCGGGGACAGCTGGCGCTGGCACGGAAATAGCCAAATTTTGGTGTCCCAAAATTAAGCATGCAGCGCATCGAATACAATGAGCTTCCCACCACTCTGCCGGTTTGCGCCAGTGGTTGCGTTGTGACTTAATCGTGAGTTAATTGTTTATTGATGATGGCACGGAATCGTAGATTAGTAGCGCCGGGCAGTGCGCGCTTCGGCGTTGACCGGGGCGTGATTGTGATGATCGCGATTCCGCGGTAACGGTGTGTCATTGAATGTGTGCAGCACGTAGAAATGGATGGCGTTTTGTTTTTCGAAAAGGGACTTCTATCGCTGTCGGGTTGTGGGACACATGGAGTCACATCAACTCGGCACCAGGGCCAATAGGTAAATATTTGAAGATTTACTTTGGTTATTGCTGTAATTTAGCTGCAGCTCCAGATGGAAAACATAATTTTGGCATATTGGTTCTACATTTTGTTCCTTTTCTTCAATATGTGAAGGATACTCGCTGGTTTATTATGTTTTGTATATCTTTCGGGTATTTGGATCATTATCATTATGACAAAAAATCCAACACCAACTAAAAAAAAGACACCAAACAATACTGAAAATCGATCAGTTATTTATTTATCTTGAGCCTAAAAAGTGCATAAAAGCAATCCGTTAAAAAAATCGTTCAATAACCCACATTATTGAATATCTTTGGAAAGTTCTTGTATTTTTAATTGAATTTTAAAATGATTATATGAGTCGAAAAAACATTTTTTTTGTGGTTATGTTATAGGGAGTGATTTTGACAGCGATAAACAAAGTAGTAATAATGTTTGTAAAAAATTAAGAAATCATCAAAAACAGGTGGTCGTATGTCGCTATGTTACGCACTGCAGCATGCTTCAGTAGGCCAGGAGGGTTGTATATAAAGATCAGCTCAGAGCCTCTTGTTCTTGTTTCAGTACATGGCAAAAAGAATGAGCCTAATGTCTTCGATCCAATTTGAGAATAAAGTAAATAATGCCTTGATGCCTTGAGAATACGTATATCTTTGATAAGAAATAACAAGAAAACGATAATAGGTGGATAGCCAGACTAAGCAGACTGAGAAATCAGACTTATCGCTCTATTTTTCGTTCGAAGCTTTCAATTCAATGAATAAACGCATTTCAAGTTTTTAGCATTCCAAAGTGCTAACTGTTTCCGCGTAACTTAGTGTTCAGAAACAGAGATACGGTAAAAAGTTCACGAAAAAGTTGTGTCTCTATTTCTGGTATCAATAGCATAGGTCTAGGCCAAAAACCCTTACCCTACCCGAGTGTGTCCGGTTGTCTGAATTTCGGTTAACTTACTTTTTGTACGTAAGCTTAATGTTTCTATATACTAGATTCAATTCAGAAATAAAATCTTCTGCTCTTGAATGCATCGAAATGGTGCGTGTAAATGTAACAACCGGGTTAGCAATGTTGGGACTCACTTATCCTCTCATCCTCGTCGCCAACAAATCCTCTGCTTTGTTGTAAAACAGCTTTTGATGTTCCGAGAAGGCAGACCTTTTATTCTCATATCTAAATCAAATGTCACATGTTGTTCTTATTTAATCGTGAACATTCCTCTACAGCGACGTACAATCGGTTGCTTTCAGTGCTTCTGCTACCATTAGGCGAGCGAAAGACCATATCAGTTCACTTATACCCAAGGACGCACTAACCGGAAACTAAAAGAAGCATAAATCGCGCACAACGCTGCAACAGTTTGACGGAGATATATATATCAGCGCGCGGGGGAAAACAGGCCGCTACCGTGACATTTCTGTGACGATAAGACCACTCGGGCGTGATATTACAACTCCCAGCATGTCTCATTTCCGCATCCTTTGTCGCATCCATCGCATTCCCGCCGCTCGGAGCTGTCCAAACATTCCGACAACATACTCTGACACGGGCGAAGTAGCTCTGGCTCGCTTCGCGCAACCTTCCAGTAGCGAGCAAACAAATAAGTTTATGCTCCAATCTCGCAGGCACGCCGAACAATGTCAACGATTTTCATACCCACGTCTGGCCGATGGGATCGGACACAACGTCATAAAGGGGAAAGTACTCCTCCCGGAATCGGCTCGGCCCTATTTGTATTCATAAAACTTCCGCGCCTAGCGTCCGGCTGCACTCCATCATCGTGGCGCGTACAGTTGGCGTGCGTCCAAGGTATTTCGATTTTTCCGAACATCCCATTCCTGCGCGAAAAGCTTGTTGCATGTATCCGCAGGCCGGGTGAGTCACTTGTAGCAACAAATCGGCTTTTAGTAGTGGCCGGGCCTGTCAGCGGCCCGGTTGGCGCAATATTTCTGGCCCGCGTGTTCCGAGTGCCGTTTTATTCGGACGAGCGAGGCGGACTGGTTTGCTTGTCCTCGGTCAAGGACGACTGTGATCCGCCGGTGGTATCGGATCCGGGCAGGCTCGTACTGTCGGCGGGTTATGACTGGACGCCGTTTTTTTTTTATTACTGCACTGAATTATTACGAGCCAAGCTTTTAGTTTGGAGCACCAACCCGCTCCGAAAAAAACGAGATAAAAACATGAAGGTGACTCACGCGGAGAAGGAGGAATATTAAAAACAAACGAAACAGACCCTCTGCCGTAATTGACCGAGCGGTTCTGTCAGTGACAACGTTGCGCTGGTCATGTCATGTCGGTCGGTGCCAGGAACCACCGGAACGTCGCCCGTAAATGAAAGAGGTTTTACGAGCGTTTAATGTGGCACGTAAATGAAATCAAACCGCTTGTCCTTTCAGAAGACATGCGTCGTGCGTACCAGTATCTCGTCCGTTTGATTAAAATGAAGAATCATAAATAAATACACCTGTAAAACCTGCTCGCCACCGTTGTCGCGTCAACGTCAGTGCGAAAGAAAGTGGCAGGCCAGCACGCCGAAATGTGCATCCGCTTTTACGACTTCGCGACGACTTTGCGATACGACCGCAGAATAATCGATCGGTTGTCTCCCTTCGCTTAAACTTTCGGTTGCATTGCTGCAACCGGCTTGCGTGCAACGGGTGAAATTGTTTCAACTTTTATGATCGACGATTACGATCCATTCAAACCATTATGAAGCCAGCTTCAATCGAATTAAGATTGATGCCTTGCTGCCTGTCAACGACACTTGCTAATGAAGCAATGAGCTTGTGCTACGGCATCAAAAAGCTTGTCAATAATGGCTTTAATCAAAATTAATAAGGTCTGCCAATGTGGACGGATGCGAGAAGGGTTCAAACTCGAAATAGGAGTTGCTTTATTGGTTTCTACTTACACCCCCTTTCAACTCGGGCACCCTTTTAACATCGGTTTTGTATTTTCTCTCTCTCTTTCGTTTCAGGTAAGTCCGCTACGTGTGTCCCTAATGGGTGAAAATGGGTTTCCGTCTCGATTGCTGAGCGACTAGGGGTTTCTCCGTAAGCATTCGTTTGGAAGATGGTGAGTTTCAGGAGTCATTTTTCACTACCACGTCCGAATGGGTTGCGCCTTTCGTCCCTTTAATTGTGCTCATCACTGCCAACGACGTGAGAGCAAATAAAGGAGCAAGATGAGGGACTTCTTGCCCCGTGGGCAAATATTTGATGGAACCTAACTCAACAGGATGGAGATCTGCTCGTTGTCCGAACAGGATTCGAACAGGTCCTATTCGGAAAAGGCACTATCATTCTTTGATTAAATTTTGCAGTGTGTTTTTTTACCATTTTTTTGGGTTATGTTCATCAATAATTTATTCATTTTGTACGTTTATGCAAAAGAATACTCGATCCGGTGTGGTATGAGTGATCCTGTGGAATTCGTGGGTTACATTTCTTTGTGTTTGATTCTTTGATTACTTTTATTTCGTCTCTTTTTTACACTTTTTTGAATATTATTTTAGCTTTTGGTCCTTTTTCAAAACGTTCACACACTTATGGATGTTGACTTTTGGATTTCAAGTGAAAGTCTGACTTTGTTTGATCTTTCAGGAGTTTAATCGTTGCTAAAGTTGCTATTGGAGTTACGATACGAAAGTAGCCGGATAATGAGAGTCTCGATTCTTCTCAAGTCTTTACCTGTATATTTCAGCATCCTTTGAAGTGGTAGTTAGCATGATCTACACTCAAAGTGTCTTGAAGCAGATTTTATTAGTGATTTCGTGTTAATCCCGAACACTTCCCACGGTGGTGAGAAAGAGCATAAAATGTAATCCAACATCGCGTTCCGAGTTTTCCTCGCATCTTTATCTCCGAACAATGCGCGCCGCCGAAGAGAAGAACATGCACATTACGCCATGATCCAGTGAGATTAAACATCAGCATAGTGGCTAAACGGTATCGTTCGATGGAATAATTACAAACGATCGAAAAGCTCGGTTATTAAAGTCGCTGAGCTTAAGTGCTGAGCCTCTCTTCGCCACAGTTTCGCTTAAAGCAGATGTTTGTTTGAGGAAGCTTCAAAACGGAATCAAATTAAATGGATGGATCTGCACTTAGCTCACCGCTGGGTAAAGTTTGTGGTTTGGAAAATGGGTACAAAATCAATTCGCTCTTCCACATCATCGACAAGACGCGCTCTGAACCGTTTCCTAGAAGGACGTTCGAATAGCGACAAAGTTGAAGCGAAGGGCTGTTGAGATTGTTAGAGCTTGAGGTTGCGCCGTTTGCCAGCTAGCGCCGTTTAACTTGTGCCAACAGCAATCAAATGCACAATTAGATTTCGTCACATCATAGTGCAGGAGCCGACGTGCAAGGATGTCTTTCTAAGTGAACCCTCCACCGTCCCGTAGGGGGTCCTGGGAAAAGTTTTCCGACAATTTTTTTTTTCTCTCCGTAAGAAGGAGAGTATCGTTTTGCCTTCATTTGCTCCATCACAGCTCTTTCGCAAATGTCACTACATTTTCTTGATAATCTCTGATAGAAATTTCAACTTTTAAGTGAGCAATACGTTCTCTTTAACCCTTTTCCTTCAGTTTAGCACACATTCCAAATGTGTTCACCCAACTATCTAGAATGCTTATCTCCACTACATCGCAATGTCCTTCCTCCGAGCTTGGCGTGTTTTTCGAAGGCCGTTCGACGATTTTTGACGCGAACCAATTATACATCAAAACCGGATAAATAATGATCTCGAACCTCCCGTCGATCCCGGTGTTGCCGATTTTCGCGCGAAATGTGTGCATCCAGCTGTTCCCGCTAACTGCCCATTCCATTACGCCATAAACAGCATCATTACCCGGCACATATTAAATTGTTGCCCGTCGCCGCTGCCTTGCGCACCCAAATGACGGGCGGAAAATCTGCCCTGACAGCGTGCCAACTTTGGGCGTTTTTGCTTATTGCTAATTTAACAAAATAGTTAACTCTCCGCCGTGGACAGCCGCGAAAGGGAGACGGGGAGAAAAAAAAACGGAACACACGCAACGAGACGCAAGTAAAAGTAAGTGGTGCCGCACGTAAATGGTGGCGTCGGGTTGTCATGAAGCGTACTGGGGTCCTTGAATGGGGACGTACCGTTCCCGCGGAGGCTGCATACAATTAGCAAGCAAAGCAGATGAATACCGGCACCGGTGGTTCCGATCCGATACTGCACCGGCCCGAAACGAAAACCATTGTCTTGCAGTGTGATAATAAAACCAAACCAGTCCCGTGCTGCCCGCCGTTGGTGGAACTTTCGATTTTTATTATATTATCGCGCTTCCACGGTTCCGCGCCAGGGACGTCCGTTTCCCCGGTAGCCGGTGTACCGTATTATAAAATCACAAAAAACGCACCTCTATTTATCTTCGATGAAGATGACAAATCGCACCGCCCGTGCGGTTGCGGCGCCAACCGCGAATGCGTTATGCATCCGCGCGCGATCGTTGGTGGTTGGTAAAAAAAATCGAATGAACGATAAAAATAAAACAATCAGTAATGGGCGAAGAGATCCGTACGCACGATAAAACAGAGATGAATCTTTCCACCACCCAAAACATCCCGAGCGCGACCGCCGCCGCGCACGTGGTTGGCCTTGAGAGCATAAACAGAAACCCCGCGAATGCGAACTCTTCGAAGGATGAATTTCAACAGAGAAAAGACATCGAAGAAGGCGAACCAAAGCGGGAGACTTGTTAACAGCGGGCGAGAGAGCGCAAAGGGAGAGAGAGAGAGAGAGAGATAAAGAAAGAAAGAGAGTAACGATGTGCGTTAGCGATGGAGCGAACCATGGATCGAAACCAGTTCTTCGTGGAAGAGGTGCTATAAGAGAATGTTCTTTGGATCTAAAGCTCGTCACCGATATAAAAAGTTGGGAAAAATGAAGCATATTGCATTTTCCTATAAAAAGTTATGTAAGTTTCCGGATGAAGATCGCATTTATGTGTCCGGTCCTCTTCCACTTCAAGAACTGAACGAACCTAGCGGGAACCCAACTCTAATTTGCAAGCATTCGGCTCCGACGGAACGCGTTCATCCGAGTGAATGGCCTGCCCGAAGATTGCCTGACGATGAATACGTTACGCCAAGGCAGGGTTGTTCAATCAGCGTGGATTTCTTGCGTCTATATTGAAAACAAATACATACATGAGCATGCACGAATATTTTTATTGAACTTTATCCATCTCAGTTGGCCTACAACAATAATGGGAAACAGTAGACGAAAGATTTGCATTATCGTTTTACAAAAAGTAGTAAAAATGTTGCGCTTTTGCAATGTTAAATATATTAATCTATTGATTCACGATTCTCGGCCCTATTTTCACTAACTCACATTGTTGAGTTGTAGTAGTTTTTAGTCGATATTTCATGCCAATACCAAAAATTCCCCTTTTGTTCGTGTGCGGGTTGAGCAGCCCTGCCGCGAACGAAAATCACTTAACCACGGGTGCGCATCTAGTAGACAGCGAGATGCCGGCCGGAGGCAGCAGCCGCGTTTATTACGTTCGAAAACCCCAACGGTGGCGGTTCGAATTTTGCGCTCTCCTCCCAGAACAACGCGAAACAACACGCTCGTAGTGCGCGGCAGCGGACCAAGTGGTGTGCGAGTTCGATTGATCATCAGCGCGTCATCGTCGGCCGGCCGGCCGGGTGGGTGTGTGACGGGTAAACAAAGCCCTGGAACTGTTCCCCCCCCCCCCCCCCCCAACACATTTCAGTGTGTGTGTGTGTGCGTGCCCAACCAGGCGTCTCCATTTGGGTTGGAATCGTATCCCAAATCGAAGTTGTTCTGCCTGCTGTCGTGTGTGAAGCTCGACGAGATAGGGTGGAATTACTACACATCGCGTCCAAAATGAAGTCGCATAAGGCCGCGGTCGCGGGCCGCCCCCCCCCCCCCCCCCCCCCAAACAATCGCCGGTGGCCCCGGGCGCCACACGATCCACAGTGTTTGCGCTGCCATCGGTGGTCGAGAAGTGTGATAACAGCCACGGACGACGCCGTTCCTGTCAGTGTGTCAAACGAGCGACACCCTCTCGAGCGTCTTCGTCATCGAGCGCGTTTGAAGCACTATATGCGCGGCACGTGCCATCCCGTCGGTCGATGCGCGAAGTGTCGTGGAGTCGCGAGGCTGCTCGTCTACAGTGAGCTTTCTCTATCGCCTTCACAGTGTCGCAGTGGTATTACTAAACGGCCCAGCTGTGCGACTACAATCAGTAGTTGCGCGCTGGCGCGTATGACAAAGGGCGATCAAACATCCACAAATTGTGCCGAGTGAACCGGAGTGAAGGCGTGAGTGAGTTGGGCGAACCCGATCGACCGATGTTCGATCCTCACCCGATATGGTGAGTGATGGATGGTTTCGAAAACGAAACCCGAACCCGTCTGGGGCCTCTGTTCGGCGGCGTGCCTGCGGAGACCCTCGTCGGGAAGCGAGCCCATTCGACGACCTCGAACCTTGTTAAAGTGATGATCGAGTGATCTATTTCTACGCTGTGCCAGTTCGGCCCGATCATAGCGGGCAATGATTTCTCGCTATCATTTACTCTTTAAACATCGCTAAGCAGAAGACAAAAAAGAAGAAGACAAAGAAGGAGCGGACTGGAACATTATCGCACCGTTCGTGGCTGGCCCTCGGGGCAATTTTCGTCTGGAATTCAATAATCGTCATTACTCCATTTTCCATCGCTGTTAGTTGTTTGTTTTGTTTCGTTTCGTTTCGTATGAGTGAAGCTGGCTATTTCAAACGGCCCAAAGCCAGTGGTGGTGGTGGTAGTAAGTGAGATCTACCCGCAACCGGCTTGTGTTTTGCACCTGTTTCGTGCGGTATTAACGCAACGGTAACTAATTTTAAGAGATTAAAAAGCGAACGTGATGTGATCGAGTGACTGTGTATTGCACGCGTTATTTTCGTTCTATTTTGTGTTGAACATTTCTGCCAGTATTGCACCTAGTGTTGTTTGCATTTTGCATATGGCAAGTTCAAACTGTATACTAGTGTGCTTTTTCAAATCATTTACGTCATCATCAGAAGTACGTACAAATTTTCAAATCTTCGAAAAGGCAAAACTGCCCACGTGGCTCCTACAAGAAAAAAAACTATACATTATTTACCATACTTTGAAGTAGAACAACGCATTATTAGATGTACTGCATAAGCAAACGTTTCCCTATCGGTTGTCGTTATCGGTCTGCAAACGTTGACGTGGTGGTGCATTTTAAGCCACGGCGCCCAATCGTTTCCTGATTGCTCGAATCGTAGAGTTTCTAATTTTTATTCATTTCAGTCGTGTTTTTATCTTTGAGTTGAATCAATGTTTTTATGGGCCATTAAAGCGCGTTGTCGGTGGCTTCGGATACATCCACCAAATGTGAAGGACAAACTATGAGACATAAACCCAGAGTGAAAAAGAACCACCGCTGCCACAAGTTATCCTATATTTGCCTGATTGCCTGAAAAGAGATTCACTTTTGGCCCTGGGTGAACTGTTGTTGGCTGTTCTGGAGACGAACTTCCTCGTACGGATGATAACGAAAAAATGTCCTACGCAGATAAATCTCACCAAGCACCAACCGTAGGGTTGAAACAACCAGCTCAATTCACAGACACACACACATATAAACTTCCGCGCGGTTTCGATTCACGATTTATCCTCAAGATCAGTCCGGTGAAAGATATTCATATTCGTGCCTAGAGCATTTTATTTTTACGATCCTTTCACGCGTGCTGGCGCGCTTTCTTCCGCGAGCGAGTGGGAGATTTATCGTGGTGAATTTATAGCCCCTGCCGTGTGACCTACGGCAGCGTGCGAACTGCTCGAAGCAGCGAATCCTGCCGTCTTCACAGATGGCGCTGATAAATGTAGTCCCTAGCTCGTATTTCAATTGCTCCCAACGGTCGTTATCACCATCGATA
>KZ071922.1:188648-208697 GCA_002091845.1 Anopheles cracens | reverse complement strand
AAAGAAGTGCCACAGCTTAATCACACGATCGGTGTCTAGGTTCCACACGGCCGTTCCACCTGGAGGCTCCCGAGCCATCGAACAAACCACGCGCATCCCGCCAACCGGCACGGTGGAGCATGATTAATTGGTAAAACAAATACGGCTCCCACCGGCTGGACCAAAATGGCACACACGTGCCCCCGGCGGGAGCTTCGGCTAGCCTGCTTCGTGCCTCGGTGGTTCCCTTGCCCGGGCGGCTGGCCTTCAGTTGAAAGTGAAACAAGATTGTTCTGCCGATTCGAGGGATCCGCGCTGTCGGCCGGTGCGATGTCCCTTGCCGGTGGTGGTTGGCGCGGCGCGCGCGATAATAGCGCCCAAATGGGGTTTATAAGCTGCCGCTGTTTCAGGTTTTGCCGTGCCATCCCGTGCCCGATTTGACCGAACGGTTGCACAATCGCCAACAACAGGATATTCCTGTTTAGTGGCACGCCAAAGGCGAATTTCAAGCGAACGGGTCACAAGCCGGAGGCCGCGAGACGGTGTCAATGTTGCCTCGTGCGGATAACATGACAGAATAGCTAATTTTATCCTCCGACTGCGGATGGACTGTTCGCTAGCTGCGTCGCGATTTTAATTCTTTGCGAAAAGGTGTGTTAATGCGAAGCACGAAGCGGCGAACGGTAAGGTAAATAAAAAATGGCTACGAAAATGTGCTTTAATAAAAAAAAACCCCCGAACAGGTGTGTTTTGGGGCTGTAAGTGCTTTCGCGTTAAACGCTCGCTCGCTTAGGGGTGTGACAAGAAAAGTTTCCCTGCATCCTGCGCCGGAGTGCAAAACTGCCGCGAATCAGACGTTAGATCGGTGACGGAAATTTAGTCATCAATATACGAGCGGCGTCTTCCTTATGCTGCTTAGAGGCGTTTCGATAGCGTCAGCCACGAAACCGGTGTGCGAACTGCACACAACAACTGCCCCCGAAAGAAGAGAGTACATGAGGCGTTTTTAACCTTTTGCTGTGATCGTAAAAGACAGACCCGAATCGTGCACACCCATTTAAAACCCATAAAACAAGGAATCTAAAATTGCCCAAGAAATGCAAATGCAGTTTAGTTTTATAGAGCAAAAAAAAACATTTGTTTTTAGAAACAGACTGCTTGCCGGATAATGTTATGCATCCGTGGTCCGTGATCATCTGTTTCAGCGGGTGTATTTTTTTTATTATTTAGAGCTGTCCGGTCCAGAAGGTTTGTGAAAAACCACGTTAGCATTTTGATTTTAATTTACTATCGACGCTCCTAACTTTTTTTCCCCACGTTGGACCGCGCTGTTCCACCTTAATTGTCGCTCGTCGTCTCCACGGATGTTTTATTGATCCTATATTTCTAAAATAAAAACATCATTTCCAGCTTTATGGAGCCCACTTAGAGGTGGAATACAAATTAAGCGTTAAATTCGATCATTCGGTTATAATTTTTAGTTGGAAGGTTTTCGACATTTATTGAGTCTTGAGATTTGGTTTCAATGTTCATAACCTCTTAAAAACTGTTCCAAAAAATATCAATGGAATTTCTATGTCAATAACTGACCAATGTAAACAACGGAGATGATAAAATTATTAACGTTTTACGTAATTATTAACCGGTAGTTGTAGTAACCGGTAGTTGTAATGTTTACGCTGGTATTTGTGTAAATTTAATTCAGATTGATGGTTTAGAATGAATGAATGAATGAAGAATGAATGAATCTAAATCTCAATCTCGGTGAACTTGGATAAGCTTAGAGATTTCATAAGTAAAATACCATACATTCATTATTTATAAAAAATCAAAAATGAT
Source organism: Anopheles cracens (assembly GCA_002091845.1). Classification (NCBI taxonomy): domain Eukaryota; kingdom Metazoa; phylum Arthropoda; class Insecta; order Diptera; family Culicidae; genus Anopheles; species Anopheles cracens. The sequence continues at coordinate 206,879 of KZ071922.1, read as the reverse complement.
TTTATTCAAATAATCATAAATGCTTACAGATTCATTTTTTTATGCACACATTTCTATAAATGTTTGAATCTCTAAAGATTCGTCAATCTTAATAGTCTTGAAAGATTCGTAATATTCAGCACTTAGAGTTATTTGGATATTTTCTATTAAACTCAGTCAACTTTTCCGTAAAATAATCGTGAGTGACGGGAAATTAAACAAAGTTGATTCAATTGTATCAAATGTTATTATAAAAACAACAACACCACGTTCATTCAATCACTTATCGAGCATGATGGAAATAAAAATTTATATTGACAAAACAATCATCGACCTTCAGAGTATTCTCAAATCAACAAAAAGACGTAAAACCTTTGCCGTACGTGAGAAACATACGTGCTAGCCATGCACGGGATATATATGTACGTACGTGCTAATATGGTTATATCGAACATTGGAGCATTGAACACACTTTTTATTTTTTCGTACACTTGTCAGCCAAACTTTTTCTGTCGATCGTTGCAGACAAATGAAACGAACTGTTCAAAAAACGAGAATTGAATTGGATTAAAATGTCAGACCGATCTAGCAGCCGATGGTGACCGATCGGGTGCGGCAGATTTATGATCATCATTATTCAGAGCGTCTCCCAAGACGACAAAAGCGAGAGAGTACACGGAAATGAAAAACGAGTGAACGAGTTTCTTCGCTTCGGTCAATCGGTTGCGCGTGCTATCGGTTCTACACTCTGCTCATCAACTTCAGCAGCTTTGCGATAAAAAGCGCGTCGAGGAAATTTGCTAAGCAATTACAGCAACTGATGAAGTTGATTGAAACGACCATTCTTTCGACACTTACTTCTACTTTCGGGATGGTTTTGCTCGCAGTATTTTTTTCTGCAGACAAGCTGAAGACTTCAGTGGTGCTCATTGAAAAGAAGCATAAATTAAGATTACAGCATAATTAAGCGCTGCTTCAGCGATTTTCTTCGGATTACCTAAACCGTCTTTGGCAGCTCTAACCCATAACGATAGCATTATTCCAGTACCTTTCCACTTTTAGCGGTAATGGCTCTTTTATAGTTTGTTTGCCTTTTCGGTTAGCTTAAATAATTCCAAAATTATTTAATTTAAAATACCTTTCCCATATGTCTCGCTCGCATACCAAACGGCTGAATTTGTGGCGTTAGGCAATCGTAACACACAAAAAAAACTCGTCTCCAACAGCCGCGAAGCAGGTAGTGGAAAGGAAAACTAAAAACAAAGCAAGCAAGCCAAAAACAAAACAAAAACAGACATAATCGCAAACATTAGCCGCGCGAGATTGACGACGGGGTAAAGTGCAATCGGCGGCTGGCGAGCGGTTTCAATTAAGCAACTGCCGGTTTGCAAATGAGAGGGTCGGACCATCGATGTTTTTTTTGCACACTCTCGTGTGTGTGTGTTAGTTGGATCAAATTGTGATAAAAACGTACTATGTGACCTCCCGTCCTGGTGTGAGCGGGGGCTAAAGCAATCAGTCAAAATGTTACGAAACGAAATTTTCACCGTATGTCGACATGAGAGTGGAGAGTGCTGCGGAGGGTTATGAGCAGAGGATAAGGTTGCAGGGAAAGTATTTCGTATTTGAAAGGGTAGGATGGAAGATACAGTCAGATTTAGTTTTAAATAGGCTGTGTAGTTCTAATGATACTGATACAACGAGATCTTATATTAGTATAGCACAATCCGCGTGTCTAGTAAAGTGCTACTATCTTAATCCTGTCCAGAAGAATTCTTCTTGTGTATTGTTCGGATGTGTTTTTGACAGTTGTTGCTTCTTCTTGGTCATAAAAACCAGGGTTTCATCGATCGGCCCGAAGAGTGGTCGATTAAAACCAAACACGACAAAAGAAGAACCTCGAAAAGAAACCCACCACCAGACGAGTTCCAGCCAGCCGTGACGATCGTTAAAATTCGACAGTCCGTTGCGGTACGCCGCCGGCGAACGAAGCATTTTTCTCTAATCGTGTTATTTTTCGTCGACAGCAGCGTCAGCCAGCGTTAGTGCTAGTGTGTGTATAGTGACAAACGGGAAGCGTCCAAACGAAACCGAAAGCGTCGTGATGATGCCGTCTGTGTGCCGCAGCAGCAACAACTACAAGCGTAGTGGAGCAGTGAAGCGTGCGATATAAACGCGCCCGCCCGGTAGTGCTGAACAGTGCGTAGAGCAACCGGGAGTGCACGGAATCGTTCCCAACGGCCGGGTGAAGTTCGGTGAAATAAAAATCAAACCCAAGTGATCCATGCCACCGGTTGATGGAGGCAATCATGTGGCTCGGTAATCGTGGCCGCACGCAATGCGCTGTGCAGTGTGTGTAAGTGATACGGGCGGAACGGTCTGGTGGTGATGGGATAAAGCCGTGCCTCTGCTGTGATGCTCTGTACGCGGTGAGTTTACAGTGATGTAGTGTGCCCATCGTTAGCACCAACAGCAACGTACAGGCGCGTAATCCACCCAACACCACCCCGAGGCAAGGCAATCGTACCATCACCGCTGGCATGTCTGTCAGAGCAAACGATTTGGGACGTGCTGCGGTGCGGTGTAGTGTGTTGTTGCTATTTGTACTCGCCAGTTCCGTCCCCGGACACGGCAGGACATCGCTGGTGCATGCGTCCATCGACGTCCCGGCACCGGTATCGTCGTCGTCGGCACCGGCACTGGCAGTGAATAGCACTAGGTACCGGCAGCAAAGCGTCGTCGACAGTCTGCGCGCTCCAGCACCTGTCAAAGTGACGGCGCCCCCTTACGGCAACTTTGTGAACCGCAGCTCGCGCGATATCGTCGGTAGCGGAGTAAGCCATGATTGTGAGCACACGAGAGTAAACGTCAGCGACGGAGGAGGTGGTACTACCAATCGTGGCGCGTGGACTGACACCGACACGCAGGGGAACTTTCTTAAGTTTGCGATTCTGCTGCCGGAGCAGCCGAACAAGCGGCGCGATATACGCATCCTGTCGACGGTGCTGCCGGTGATCGAGATGGCCACCCGGGTGGTGACCGCACCCGGTGGCCTGCTGCAGAACTTTCGCATCGAAATTGACCACCGCGACACACAGTGCTCGTCGACGTACGGTGCGCTCGGAGCGTTCGACATCTTCCTCACGCGCAAACCAGGTGATGCAGCTGGATTTCAGGACATAGCGCAAGTTCGTTGTTCGTTGGCGCTAAGAAATGGTGCGTTTGGAATCAAATCGAATCGGCGGTGGGAATGGTCGGAGAAAACGTTCGCTGAAAACGTTACCAGACACTGCAGGACAATTCTTGAAATTAAATTCCAAATGGACACTGCGAGTCTTATCGGTTGCAGTCCTTGCAGGCTGAGCGATGGTAATTACATGCCATGACTAATTTAAACGTCAAATTAGAAGCCATAGCAGTGTCAATAAACTATCAATCATCTCGCCGGACTCGCCGGTATCGCAGTGACAGACACCAGTGTCAGTGTCCGCGTACGCGGCATTCGACATGAATTAAGTAGATATTGGGTTTTGTTCAACAACTTCCTCTCGCGTTGGCGAGCTTCGCTCCGCCAAACAAACAAACCGGTTCGCGTAGCCGTTGTAGCCGTAAATTGAAGCTGCTCGGTTGTCGTCCGTTCGCGCGGTTGCCGAGACCTTCATTAACTCAGCATAATTTACGTTTTCTAATGCATTCGGAATTAACATTTCAAGCGCGTTCTAATGCCTTTTGTGCTACTCTATTTGTCACTCTAGTAGTGTGGATCTAGTAATGTGTGTGTGTGCGTGTGTCGAGAGGCTGGTATCAAACTCAGCGTTCCAAGACACTAGTTCGACAGTCGAACGGGCACGTCAATCCAATCAAAACCTGCAAACCCTAAACGACCCAAAACCGTCGTCCTTATTACTTCGCAAATGAAGCGTTATTGGTGGCGAGTCTAGCACTCGGTTTGGCAATTGATTCGCAATAAATCAAACGTTCGCTCGCTTTGACAGATCGGTGGGCCGTTTTCGTTATATTAATGATGCCCAACGGCTCCGGGGCGGATCAACCCGTAAGCCTCGGGGATTGTTACGGCGCGGCGTCACGTTTGTCGTCGTGTACTCCGTGGAATGTAAAGAAAAAAGCCCATGCACGCGCGATGGTGATTTGTCAGCTAGCACTCCCTCTCCCCCCAACCTCTTCCACCCGAACGGCGGATCTGTTTTGAAAAATAGCTCCCGGTAGCAGTGCGCAAGGTTGTTTGGGGTTAAAGTTAACCCCTAATCAATCTAGCCTACAATCGACTTCCTCTCGCGTTGGCGAGCTTCGCTCCGCCAAACAAACAAACCGGTTCGCGTAGCCGTTGTAGCCGTAAATTGAAGCTGCTCGGTTGTCGTCCGTTCGCGCGGTTGCCGAGACCTTCATTAACTCAGCATAATTTACGTTTTCTAATGCATTCGGAATTAACATTTCAAGCGCGTTCTAATGCCTTTTGCGCGTTCTAATGCCTAATGCCACTCTAGTAGTGTGGATCTAGTAATGTGTGTGTGTGCGTGTGTCGAGAGGCTGGTATCAAACTCAGCGTTCCAAGACACTAGTTCGACAGTCGAACGGGCACGTCAATCCAATCAAAACCTGCAAACCCTAAACGACCCAAAACCGTCGTCCTTATTACTTCGCAAATGAAGCGTTATTGGTGGCGAGTCTAGCACTCGGTTTGGCAATTGATTCGCAATAAATCAAACGTTCGCTCGCTTTGACAGATCGGTGGGCCGTTTTCGTTATATTAATGATGCCCAACGGCTCCGGGGCGGATCAACCCGTAAGCCTCGGGGATTGTTACGGCGCGGCGTCACGTTTGTCGTCGTGTACTCCGTGGAATGTAAAGAAAAAAGCCCATGCACGCGCGATGGTGATTTGTCAGCTAGCACTCCCTCTCCCCCCAACCTCTTCCACCCGAACGGCGGATCTGTTTTGAAAAATAGCTCCCGGTAGCAGTGCGCAAGGTTGTTTGGGGTTAAAGTTAACCCCTAATCAATCTAGCCTACAATCGGAAACTTCACCACTAATCGATTAACTATGTTCATGAGGTTTTGCTGTGTATTTTGCTGCGTTTGTTTTAATCACTTAGCAAAATCTTGTGGTAAATGTGTATGAAAAGAATGTCAGAAGCGTAAGCACACAGCTTCACACACTACGGAATCAAAGAGTACGATCGAATCTCAGCGTAACCGAAACCTGCGTGCGAAGGAGTTAAGTTCGTTGTCACGTTTGATAGTGTAACTTGCTTGTCAAAAAACCAAGCTTATCTAAAGCATAAAAAGGTTTTACTTAGCAAAATGAGATGTCATCAGCATTGTCCTTGCCACAAGATTGTCAATTCCATTGCAATGATTCTCAACACTGGCTATGAAATACATCAATACACATTTTTGTCTTTGAAGCCATTGGAACCAGCATGTTTGTGCAATGATTCAATTTAATTTATATTGACGCTTCCCTGTACGCATTGTTCATAAACAACGATAAAATTTGTACAAATCCATCCATGTGTGTAACAACGACCATTGCCTCTCCTGAGATGTATGTCCAAAATTTGGGTTCGATGGACCAGATGAGATTTGGTACCGGTTCTGTCGTGTGTTGACGATCGACTCTTTGAACATTGGAAACAAGTTATATACTCGCTGTAAGAATCGGAAATTCGGCTTGTTTCGTAGAAAATAATACTAAAATTTAAAAAAAAAACTGTCTGGATCTTCATTCTACTGCTCGAAGCGAGTCATATCTACAAATTTTATTATACTGTATCGTCAGTTTTTCAGATCTGACTTTAAGACAGAGTATTTGATGCTGACAAATTTCATCCCAAATGTCTGCCCACGATACTAGCTTAGGATTTCGGGCCATTTCTCATAGTCCGCAGCGATTCAAACATGATTGATTGTTTACCGGGGGTCCACTAGCACAAATTTCTCAATTTATAGCTTCCACGCCACAACCATTCATCTTGGAGGATCATATTTTTTAATTAATGCCACGATCAACACCACCAGCCGTGACGCTCCCCGGATTGGGTCTTCGGACCGATGTCACATAACTGTTTCACTCGAAAAATTTAGCAGCTCGTTTAGCTCAAATTCTCTCCCATCAGCAGAAAAAAAAGAAAGCGATACACTATTTTCCTAAGCCCCCACTCGCGCGGTCTAGTTTTCCATACGGCGATGCCCACCTTTTACGAGTCGTTTATTTTTATCCGGAAGCGTTGGTGCAGTGCTTACGAAACCACCCACTCACCCGCCAGGTTCTGGTTCTGTAGTGAGGCGGACGTTGGCGCAACCCCACGTACCCAAGCTACATGCAAAGGTTGTGTTGGATGCGCACCAAGCGCCGCGTACGGGATAGCACGGTGCAAAACGCAACACACGAAATTCCCATGCCACGCGGGTCACAGCACAGCAAACCCGACGCAACAGGTCGCCTCACGCGTCTGTCGGTGCCGTCCGTCGCGGGCCTTCGGCGTGATGGTGCCGAAAGTGAAAGGTGACAGGCGGCCGGAAGGTTAAGTTACGAAAAGGCCAACCTCCAACTTTGGGCCGAGATCGCCGCGCGCGAGTTGGATTGTGCGGGTTTTTTTTTCTCCTCCTCCGTACTTTTTCTATGGATACGTTCTGTATCTTAACTCGTTTTTATCGTCATTATCGAGTGTGGTCTTCTACCGTGGCCAGTGGTGTCCGGTCCAGCTGCTGCCTCCGTTGGCGCTGCAGCTGGAGGCATATCGTGAGCGTCTGTTCCAACAATGCGGCTGTGCTTGCTTATTACGCTTTCGAGCATACAATGTGGCAAATTAATTTTTAAACATCCAGACAATCTCCAAAGCACACTCAAAAGGGCCACAACACTCCACCGTAACTGGCGGCAAAAATGAACGTCAAATCAATGTTCGACCGGCCGTGCCATTAAGTTGAGCAGCTTCATACTTCAGCTTAATTACAAGGTGACAAATGGCGATATGCGTGGAACCGTAGTTAAGGCGATTCTGCGGTGCCTCCATTCTGTTGCCCACGTCCGGCATACTACCCGCGACTTTTACTTTCTTCCCGGCATCGCTGGAGCCCGTGCGATAAGAGCCGAGACTCAAAAGCGCCCCAGAAAGTGAAATGCTTCGTGGCCACTTTGTTGCCCCGGAACTCCACATGTGTACACAATGGGGGCAATCCGGCGAGCGGTTGGTGCAATGTGTACTATCTTCTTGAAAAAAGGATGCATGTGACAGTTTTCGTTTTTTTCGTTGCTTCCGTTGTTCCGAGCAGAATATATCGAGCCAGTGAGGGAACGGTGCTCGGATATCTTTCAGGTTCGTTAATTGCACGATCCTTTTGTGCCGGCCTTTCGCCACCGACAGAAATGGGAGCTCTGCAGTGGGCTGAGGCGAAGAGTAACCGATGCAACCGATTTTTTGGATGCAAAGATTTAGATTACAGCTGCCTACCTCCGGGACTGAGCGTACTGTCCCAACTTTGGGGAAAAACATGGACATAAATTTCAAGCCCGCACGACGAGGGTGTCCTTTCCCTCCCCCGAAACAGAAACTACTTTTCCTCGTTGATCGGTGCGTGGAGAGTGGATACGTTGGCAGCATCGCTCTATGCTATTGTATGTCGTGCTGTAAGTGCTCCGTAAAGTCGTACTTTCTCCGCACTTTCACCTAGATGTGTTTCTCGCGAGTGATGGTCTGGAGGCCGAGCATTCTCTCCATCTGTGGCCAACCAATGGACACAGATTTTTCAACGACAGGCAGTATTATCGAGTCTGGCCCGAAAGTAGTTGTAATAAATTACAACGCACCGTGCCACTTTCTCAAACGCGCACCGGAGGCCCGAGCGTCAAATGTCCTTCGTTTCAATGTCCTGGGTTCAAGATATTGCGCAACCCAACGAAATATCCTTAAACTGCACCGTGATATGTTCTATCACAATCTTCAATTAAGGGCTTCTTAAGGTATCTTCGGAGACCCGTTTACCGAGTTATTCCACCCGACGCAGTCGCCCGTGCTATTTTCGTCCTATTTATGACCGTTTCATCCCGTCTCATGGTCAACGCCGGATGGGAACGAACCGATCGACAAGCCTCTCTTTATAGATCATGTCATTCGCTTAATTTGCGATCGTTTGCATGTGCCGGACCCAACGAAACCCCTCGTTGGTGTCCGATGACCTTCGATTCGCGTGCGTGGAAGTGTGATTTTTTTAAAATGAAATTCTTTTCTGTTAAAACAAAGAAATAAAGAATGCTGAGAATGTAAGTGCCCTGTTGTGAGTGGAATGTAAGAATGTGACCTTAAGAGATGTATCCTTTGTTCCTGCGGTTAAATTAAGTGCTTCGCTCCATTCCACCGTGGTTGATTTGATTCCTGCACGCCCGCTAAACGCCCGAAGCCCGAACGAACGAACGAACTGAGCCAAACCCGGTGGAAAAAAATAAAGCAAACAAATAACACCCCCGTGAATCCCGCGAACAGATGTGTTCTTCGGGCCGATCTGCGACTACGTGATAGCCCCGATCGCCCGGTACAGCTCGGTCTGGGGCATCCCGGTGATCACGACCGGCGGGCTGACCGAGGCGTTCACGCTCAAGGTGCCCAACTACCGGACGCTGACGCGCATGACCGGCAACTACCACGCGTTCGGGCTGATGATGCGCGAGATCCACCGGCACTACAACTGGACGATCCAGGCGTACCTGTACCACGAGTGGGACGAGAAGTCCGGCCTCGGCTTCACCGACTGCTCGATGGCGATCACATCGATCAACCGGGCGATCGGTGGCAACGAGACGTCATACTGGACGTTCGACGAGGAGACGGCTAAGCACGCCGACTACCTTCGCAAGCTGCGCAGGATCGGCGAACGGGCAAGAAGTAAGTATTTCCGTGGGGGGGGGTGGTAGGAAGGTCCCGGAGTAGCGATTGTCGGTGGTGTCTTGTGATTAAGTGAACCTTTTCAGTTTTATCCCTCACCCGCCGAACTCTCCGTCCCATTGTTGTAAGGGTGTACAGGCTATCTCCCACCCGTTGTCCTTGCAGCACTCCCGTGGCTCGATTTTGCTGCCTGCTCTGTTCCCCCAACGGGAGAAGGTCGAGCCGCGTATGTCCTCCGTGGAAAGTGATCGACTCAGCCAAGGGTGATCGCATTATTGCACAACAAAACACAATCACATCACAATAGCCCAGAGGGGTTCGATTTTTGATCCTTGTCAATTATCTTACTACCAATTTTTATATTACGCGGAGATCAAACGAAGCCTAAAGTGATCCTCCGGATCCTGCCATTCGCATTGACAGCCGCCCGAGTGCGAGGTAGTAGATTGCTGTTGACAGTAGCGCGCCTGCATGTTGTACGTCCTTCGGAACGTACACGCGGTAAATTTAAAATGCATTCCTACCCAGCTCGTCTGACAGGTGATTGAACCGATACCCGTACTGCCGTTCGTGGTAAGCGCAAACAGCGCTATTGGAAACTACTGCGTTCTTGCCGGCGGCAAACACGTTATTTGCACGTGTTCGTCGTATGTTATTTTTACCCAAGCGCTCATGGCGACGGCGTTGTCCATGGCACGGCGGTATAGATTTCACATCGATACACTGCCAAAAACGTGCGACCAGTGGGCCAAACATTGGTGATTGATTTTGAAATTGTGCCGTGCCGCACCAACAGTGGGACGATGAATGAGGCATTTGCGAACCGCGGTCGGGTCGTTCCGGGCATGACCGGTACACTCAACCTACCGCGTGATGCTAAAACAACACACATCTCATAGAGGAACGTACCGATTAAACGTGTGCAAAGGTTTTTTTTCCTAATAATCTTATGATGACCTCACTTTTATAGTTACTATATTGTGAGGTATTGATTTTTCTCTGGGAATTCTTCAATTGCTACTCAAGACAGTCATTACAAACATTAACAGCTTATTTTATACGATCGTATTATCGTATTATCACTCTCTACTAGTAGAACATGTTCACTATATACGCTCACGCTCTGAATAGGTCCTTCTCCACCTATCATCAGGATCAAAATTGTTTCCAAATATCACTTGTGTTTAGGTTCGTTCTTTCATGAGCGTTTTATTTTTTTTTTAAATTCTCCATAATTGTAAACTTTGAATAGCTTAATCTATATTAAATTTCATTAAATCGCCTAATGAAAGTTTAAATAAATTGAAGATTAGTATAAGCTCATAATCAATGCCAGTTTCTTAATTTTAACTTGAATTTCGGCTCTTTAATTTCTTTTTATTTTAGTTGTTTATTAATCAATTGTTTATAATAAATTATATTTGTTTATCTTCCACTGGTGAAGGTTTTCGAATAACATAACATCTACTTCTTCTAGTACTACGACGGGCCATTTCGACTCAGTTAGACGGTTTTCATCTTTTGTGGGTAAACTATCAACAAATTTCAATTCAATATTTTAGAATTGATTTTTTTTCTATTTTTTGTCTTTAATTTATATGTTCGAATAATAAAAATGTTCGGATAATGTAGAAATAAAGAGAGATGGAGTGAAAATAATATTGAGAATAGTCTAGCATTTAGAGTAGAATAGGAGAATCAAACATATGAAAATGGCTCAAAGTGGTCCTGAAAGTAGTAAACGACATTTTTGTAAGGAAGTGTTAAACAATCCTTCTTTATCTACAGAAGAACTACATTCTACTCAAGCAACTACTGCGTCATGAAAGTGTAGGTCATCCGTTACTAGATAGATATATCTTTGCAACTATGCACTTGTCATTGTAAAAGAATGAGCTATTATTTTCCACCAGTGTCCTTATTTCGTCTCAGCATTGCTAATGCAACGAAATGACGCATGCAGCACTGACGGCGAACAAGTGAATCCTTCAAAATGAATACATTATGTATCGTGTCGCTCGTACAAAATGACTCCATGCCAAAGTTTTCCGCCCTGACCACGACAAGAACGAGCATGACCGCAAAAGCTCGCAAATGTCCCCAAGGACACACCGTACAATGGTGATCGTTAAGCACGCATGACTTCCTGCTCGATAAGTGTGTCTGTGCCCTATCGGTTGCAGATCCGTTTCCTTGCGCCTAATACCTCGCCAATAGAGTTAAAATTCAATGGATCGCTTTCTGCATGATGGAATGCGTAGGATAAAAAGCTGGTCCCTTCTCACGTCCCGATACACCGGTTCGCTTTTCCGAACGAACCGGTTCAGGAGCACACTTCACATTTGAATCATATTCAAGCGTTTATCAATTCCACTCAATCACAGTAGCCTCTAGAGTGTGTGTCTGTGTGTGGAAGTGATTTTATTTGCCAAGTCATCGTCACCAGCAACAGAACGAAATGTGCCTATGCCGAGAGGCTCACCGCAGGAACATAATCCGATCGAATGTTCCATATATCCCTTCCCTTCGATTCGTTTGCAAATTATGAAATTCACCAGAGAACGTTCTCTGACCCAACCAACCAACCAATCACTTGCCCCACGCTGCCTCATCTCCACTGTCCGCCGCTGGTGTGTGAGTTTTCAATGATTTATGGATTAACGATGATTGTCTGTAGTTTATGGCACTACGGGATCATCGCTTATTGTCTGCTGCTTGCGAGAGGGTGCTGTTACGACCTCTGACTTGGCAGCCATGTCCGTGTTCCTCGCATCGCATGAATTATCGCCTCCTTTATGATGACGCTTCATCTCGTGAATATTTCGTCAGACATTCCGTACATTCATTGACTCCTTTTTCCTATTTTTTCATCAATATTTGCTTATACTCCCTCGGGGCACATTTTTCTTTGTTTTGTTTTGTCGAAAATGTGTTTTAATGTACTTCACACATAGCACTTTCTTTACTCGAGCTCTTTCGCTACTAACAAATGATTTTTCACTTACTCAGATTATCTGTTTTTCTTTCATTCCACTATTCATGCTCTCATGCAGTTCATTCGTATCGCCGGAGTGTGGTAGGTGCGTGCTTTTTGATTGAAACTGTTACTCATTTTTCTCTCTTTCCTTCTTACTTTTCTATACTAAAGATTATTTATTGTGTGTTTTCATGTTTCCGTGTGCTGTTTGTTTTATATCAACGTTTTATCACTGTTTATTATTAGTGTTGAGAATTTTTTTTCGCAACTAACAATGTCTTGGAATAATCTATTTCAAGTTGATTTGTATAAGCTATTTTTTTAACTTAAGTACTCGAACGAATTACTAGTTGAATTTCACTCCAATGAGTTTTTGTGAAGTTTGTTTGTTTTATTATATTCGTAATTTTTCTCTGATGTACTTGTTTTAAAATTAAGAAAGACAGAACTCCACACTTCTGTTTTTATCTCTTGTTTCCATGTCTCGTTTATAGCCAATTCTGTTTAACAAGCTACATTTTCCAATCACATCTGATCAAACACTCACCGTTCGATAAAGTGTAGATTTTAATTACTAAAACATTGAAATTAATAGCCCTAAATAGCGCACCAGAACGATCCCAAAACAACCGAGAGTTTAATCCCATCAAAAGTTTCTTGGAATCGACTATCTTTTCAACGGGAATTTAAGATACCCTGTTTTTCTCTCCAGTCCACTCTCCGTCTCCAGCTCACTCCGGTCATCCAGAATCCTTTGTAATCTAGCTCGAACTTGGCCAAGATCTTCCGGGACTTGTAGCGGGTGTTAAGTTGTCACCACGTTTTTTGTTTTTGTTTGCTTCGTTATTTTTACTTCCCCGGGATTAGCTACGGCTTAGCTATTGACCCGGTTGTAACCGAAACGTGTGAGAAAGTTGTTCTCCGTGCGTCGTTCGCCTGAACCAAGAAAGCTCGAGCTAGCGCTACCACTACTGGCGAATGTGTTGGAAGGAGTTTCGCTTACGGCGCGGCGCTGTGTTCAGCAGCAAACCTTCCCCAAACGGAGGAGAAATTGACAAAATTAATAGCAAAATACTAGTGTGTCGCCAAGAAGCTAACACCCGCGCTGTAGGTCAGCGTTTTGCAAGCGCATTCCTTCCGGCACATTCAGTGTCTATTTAAAAGTTGAAACTACCTTCTCGCCCAACCCCACCCATCAGCGCGCGGGCACGCCATGAATGAACTGTCGTCGCTGTTGCACATCTCAACTTCTCTCCCCTGTGGGGGAAGACGCAAACTTTAAGACACTAAAGACGAAAAATTCCTCTGCTTCACTCTCGTCACCGCGGGAAGTCGACGACCGCCCGAACCGGGCGGGCGGACGAATAAATTCGGATTAAAAAACAATATGATTTTCTGGTGCGATCCTGAATACCGTTGCCGTCGTATTTCACGTCAACGTCTTCATCCTTTGTTTTGCGTGTTCGTTGACTATTGTTAGCTTTTCATTACTACTGCGCTGCGCTCACGGACACGGCGCCGCCCGGCGCTACTTCCGGGATTTCATGCCGGGTTGCGAAGAAACGGTGGTAGTTTTTCGCTTCCGGCCATCCGGGAAGGCACCGGGGTAGCGTCAGGGCAAAAGATGCTGGATGCGACTGTTTTTGCTCGCCCTATTTCTTCTTCCACGGCCGTTGTAGGACTTCTGGAAGGAGCTTCGTCTTTTGCTGTGCGTAAACACCAACCTAAGGAAGTAGACAAGCTTGAAACCGAAATGGTTGGTTCACTTTCTTCATCTGGGAAGATCCTAAAATTTCATTGCAATAGACGTATCGATTCGAGCCGTCACGGTTCGCCTGTGTCAATGCACTTTCTTGACTAGTTAAGACGAAGTTCATGAGATCCATGTCTTTTGAAAAAACTTTGCTACCTTTTGAGGCAGGCTAGATACAGAAAGCACCCGCTGTGCATCAAACGGACACCCATGTTGTGCACTCTAGCACGATTTACTGCTTCACCTTGCTGCCGTGGTGGATCATGCCGAACGACACACTGTAGATGTCTCTCTGCAAGCTTTCTTCTCCGCCATACTCATGCCGGTCGTGTCCCGTCCGAGCGTAAATTAAAGCACTTAAAAACTCGAGCAATTTCTTGGTCGTCCTTCTCGTTGGACTAGACGCCCCAGCCCGCGGGCGTTCGTCGTAAAGCAGAAGAATGCTTATGATATGATTAAATTTCAGCACAACAATGTGGACTCCATTATGTGAGTAATGGGTTTAATTAAATATTGCACATGGAGTATGTCCAGCAAGTGTTGGGTTTTATTGAGCTTGGTGCGCCAGATGTACCATTCTCGGCAGCAACGAATAATGTCATGATGTTCTGAATTAGTTTGAATAACGTCTAGTTTTTTTTAAATATATTTATATAAAAAGTTCTGCTTGTAAAGCTAAATGTGTCGCTAGGAGATTGCAATCTTAGTAGAGTAGCACCATCTATCGGGAAGCACTATGAAAATTACCCTAACTTTCTGCCACTCGATTTTCGAACAATTGTTTATGCAAATGCGAATACGCAGCAAGCGAGTACGTTCGTTCGAGCACTTATTCGAGCAGTCTTGCTCGTACGCTTTGATGTACTGCAGTAAAGATCAATCGGTACGAGCGGTTTTATTTTATGTAAGCAATAACTAGAATAACGTTTGTGATACAGTATACAATATATCCATTGTAATAATACAAAAATTGTAAAAAACAAACCCTGAAGCACTCGTTTAATAAGCTGTTGAAACCCTCCTCCAAATCTCCTTTCAACAGGCTAACGATGCTGCCTCACATAGTTCGCTCGATGTGACAAGCAGTTCTATTTTGAAGCATCATTTAAACTTCTCACTGCATGTGTCCAACAACAATAACCAAAAAAAAACAAACAACACACTCTCCTACTTCCTAACGAGAATCCTGCGAGAAAATCTCCATATGCCCAATCAACGAACCTGTAACGAGCCACGAGTGTTCGCCGCGTCTCAGCTCTTTGAAGTAGAGAGGTTGGTTTTTGTGAGGTTGTTGTTTGAGAATTCTTTGAAATAAACAACATTTCGCTCCCATTATCTGCAAACGAACGAAATTGCATCGAAACGTGGAAGACATACGCTCCGCGGCACAACAACCACCCAACACGAACCGATGTGCAACGGTGGGTTTTGGCCGCTGGAAGCTAACCGCAGAAGCATGAAACGCGCAAAATTGGATCCGGCACGAGCGCCCCGGAGTTGTGTGGATTTCGGACGGCAAACGGATATTACATTTTCGTGCGACGTGTAATTATGCGACCGAACGGGTTCGCCGGAGCACCGTCGATCGTCGTTTGGCTTGATAAGGGCAGGTGTTTGCTGGAATGTTTTGAAATCTTTCGGCGTTTCTGAATTTTGTGTTGATTGTTAAGATAAATATTTTTCGCTTATATTCATACTCTGTGCAAACCACATGGCGTCTCCTTTAGTCTTGCTCTCCTGGGGTAGTGCTGTTTGTGCAACCGCGGTGTCGTTGTTTTTCCGAACCAAAACTCACTTCCTACCGTTCCATTTTTCATACCATCATTCATCACAACCACCGGAAAGCGGAGAAAATGATTCCGTGCCTTCTCCGTCGCCGGTTGTTTGAGTTGTTCCAGATTCCGCACCGAATACGGCGAACGCGGAAGATAAAGTTTTTTCCCCGAAGAATATTCCCCACCCGGGCGCTTGAGGATTTGATTCGTGGCGATGCCGCCCGGCGCACGGTGAAGCTCGTTCAGGGTGCCTCTTTCCAGCGAGCGCACTCCGCTGCAATTCGGGCACATTATTCCAGTCACCTGGGTTTTGCATATTCCTGATAACCCTTAAGAGCTACTAACATGTAGCCGCTTTGATGTCGCCCAGCAGATGGGATGATACTTCCCGGAAGTTTTGAAACAGCGGGTGCATGTTTACGTTTGAGAATTCTTTAAGAAAGTGCCCACCGAAACCGTATGCGCCCTTCGCGGGATAGTTGATAGTTTGCGTGAGGCTCTTATCAAGGCAGCTCTCTCGTTTCTAGCCCTGTCTACACACCCGCCGGCAACGCAACGCCACGGGAAAACAAAGATTTATTGTATCCCAATATCTCGACGGGCCAAATTTCACGCCGGTTCACTTTACATTTTCCGGGTTTGGCGCCCCCCCTCTTCTGCAATTTCCCCCAAAGCGGGGGCGGGAGTTGTTTTGGGAAAAACCGTCGCATAAATCATTTCCGTTATGGTGCTTTGCTTCGTTTTGTGTTTTGTTTTGGGGGCGTTTCCATTTTTGCCTCTTAGTGATAAGCGCCACAGAGAGGTCTCGACATAACTTAACCCCAACAAGACCCTTTTTCGGTGGGAGCCTTCATATCGGGTGTCCGCTAAGTGGGACAAAACAATGCCCCAGCCCCGGCAAACACACACAAACTCGGGGGCTGCCTCGAGCTTTGTGTGAATCTATCCTTCTTTTGCCACGCACACACGTACACACATAAACTCTTCCTAAGGATAATCTGCTGCTCCCTGCTGCTTATACGCTGCCCCAACTCCAGATTTCCGAGCGGAATTGTGATTTGAGAAGGTAAAAACGGTGACCAAAACACAGCCGCCGTTCACATGCTCCGTCCCTAACCTCACGCCGCGGCGGTCAGGCTCACGCAACGAGCCGTCCCCGGATAGGGTTACACCAAAACAGATAATAGATAACGCGGACAGCAGGCGAGCAGCAGCCGAAGCCGAAGCGTCAAACAATGACGGCACAAAAACTCCAACGCAACGGAAGGACCCTTCGCGTCGAATGGGTACGGGGCCGGGTACGCATTATCACAACTTATGGCAGAGCCAGGCTCGTGTCCGTAGCGGAACCAACGCTCAAACGGTCATCGGTTGTGGGTCGGTTGTGGGAGTGGGCGGGGAGCGTTTATTAATTTAGCGCCTGAATTAGCAGCGGTGAAACTTATGGACACGAGCGACCGTTGAAAGCGGATGCCGAAACCGAACGCACCATAACGACGGTGGTGGGGGAGGAAGAGGCCAGGAGGAGGAGGAGGAGGAGGAGGAGGAGGTTTATGAGCTTTTCTAAAGCGGAACCTTCGAGCTTACGATTTCTCAAGCATTTATTCGCCGCGATGCCTTTTGTGTGTTGGTTTTTCGTTTAGTTTGTGTTATTAATGGGGCAAAAATTGTCGTTAATGGTACGTCACTCACAGACTTTAACGGGGAAACGAGCCATTACAGCATGATGGACGCGGTAGTGTTAGCCATTGTTAGAATGTTGGTGCGAATTAGGTGAAAATGGTAGAAAGGAAATGAAAAATTGTTCCACTGTGTGCTCTTTTTTTGCTGTTCCACCGTGTGACCATATCCTGCTGCTTCAACACTTATATCTTGAGGATCGTAGCTGTTTATTTTTTATGCAATTAGTACAATTTCTATGAGCAAATTGTCTGTTTTTACTTGTAAAAATAGAAGAAAATGCTTTATTTTATTCACTTCAAAAAACGATTGTATTTTTTTACTCTTAGGAGTAAAAAATTAGCACATTATGTGTGCACATTATCAGCACATTATGTAAAAAAAATTGCTGACATGTCACTATTTTATTTTTATTTTATTTCAACTTAATGTCAAATTGAAACATTTTTCTTCCTTTGAAACTCGATTTAAAAAAGTGTTTTCTGTCTACTTTTTCAATTTCCATTTAAACTTTGAGAAGGAGAGGTTGTTTTGAACCTGGAGGAAGAATAGAAAGAATAAAAACTAGATGAAAATGATATCCCTAGCATATCTTGAATAGTTTTAGTGACATAAAGTGAATAGATTAGTGAAAAAAGACAATCGGCCATTACCCTTGAGAGGGAAGAAAAACAGACGAAAAGCATAAAAAAATGAAATATTCTATTAAACAAATCACTCGGAACAAGGAAATCAAACATGTGCTCGCTACGAATCAGAGTGACCCGCTCTGGTTCTGGTTGTATAGCAAATGAAATATTTAACAATGGTTACTACGCACAAACTCTGGCACTTGTTTGAATACCATGCCAAAAATTACGTACACACATTCGGCCATTTTCAACGCCGTCTGCAAACACAAACCTCTGACCTGGTGCAACAATGTTTTCCTCCGTGCTGATGCAAATATGCTTATGCACTAAATGCGTTTATTCTAACGAGCTAACGAGTTTTCTCACGAAGACTGTTTTTTTTTTCGTTCGTTTTGCTTAAAAGCAACATTCTCGTAGTTGGATGAACGTTAAGCGCGATGTGCATGCTTTATCCGAAACTGTTCATCAGCTACCGCTTATGTCGGGACGCTTCGGGACGCGCAGTTTTCACCTCCCCAGAGAAATAGTTTACC
>KZ071922.1:178316-188638 GCA_002091845.1 Anopheles cracens | reverse complement strand
AGCATTTCTTCCTTGAAGTTGTTGCTTTATTTACTAGTATATTTCGAGTACCGCTTACTCTCTTGCAACTTACTCTTGATTCTCTAGAAACGACTTCTTTCATGTTTCCAATACCTTAGCATCGGGCCACACGGAACATACGCTCCGATCCAATGTGCAACATCCCTTATACAACCGCTCTCCGTCCGCGGGTATCTTGAAGGACTTACCCAAAATCCTCTTGTATCCTAGGATTTGTCTGCAAAAGTCTGAAAGTCCCTCTTTGCAACCCTTCGTATCGAACGAAAAAAATGCTCGCCCCAAGTTTCCTTCTTCGTCGAGAGTGTAAGACTGTGTGACTGAGAGTTTAAATCCGTGCTAAATGCTGAGATTGGACCGTAAAGAATGCTACGAAGCACATTTCCATTTCATTTCGAAACACAGCTCGCCCACGGGCATGTCGATTTTTCCCGTTTCTTTTTTTTGTTTTGTATATTTACGTCTCGCACCGGTGTCCGGGATGGTTTATATCTGAATGCATCTCGCTGGTTTCGGTGCGTATTTATTCTATCCGCCCTGAATATGGATTGTTTGGCTCGTCCTGTGTACACAGCATGACGGCAACGAAGCAACCGCCCTGGTACGCGAAGAACGACACGGACGAACGCAACCAGAAGGCGAAGGAAGCGTTCACCGCCCTGCTACAGGTGGTTGCCCGCGAGCCAGAGGACGACGAGTACCGTCAGTTCTCCGAGGAGGTAAGTAACGATTTTGTTTGTGTGTTTTTTCTCTCTCTCTCTCTTCTATCGTTTTATCCGCTGCCCGGAAGACTGATGGTCAAGGTCTTTGTGCTTTCTGCGCTGTCCCTTTGTTGTCATGGTCAACAGTGGCGAGTACGTGTTTTTCAACATCGAAATATTCGGAAGGTAAGGCACGTCGTTTGCCGTGGTTTGGTATTGTTTTTTTGCTAGCTTATCGCGATGAGATTATTCCCTCGTCCTGGCGCGTTGTTTGTAGTTGAATAGGACATTATGAAACATAGTTCTCGTGTTTCTCGCAATCACACTTTATACGTTTTTTTCTTGGATTGTTAACCCATAGAAATTGGAATGTTTTTTTATATGCTTTGAACTCATGTGTTGGATACTTTAAAACACATTTTGTACATAAAAACCATTTAAATTTATACCATTTCTTCCGTGTTTTATTGCAATCCTGCACTTTACAACGATTGCGATAAGAATCGTTTTCATGCACAAAATATGTAGAATAATATCTAGAGCCGGATATGAAGTATAATACAGCCATTCCGATTCCACCGCGTTAACAATCCAAGTGGAAAACATGTAGTGTGTTTCTTGAAAAGTGTACAAAGTGATTTCAATGGAATCGACCGTCTTTTTGTCGATGTCGAAACAGTTTTTCGTTGTAGATGTACATAGTTTGATGCGATAAAAATGCTGTAGGCATCTCATTTTGTTTTGTAAAACCCTGTTCTACGATAGTCTTATAGTTTCACACAAAATCATTCGCATGTTCACATGTAACATGTGTTAACATGTTACAGCCACAGTAGCATTTCTTCCTTGAAGTTGTTGCTTTATTTACTAGTATATTTCGAGTACCGCTTACTCTCTTGCAACTTACTCTTGATTCTCTAGAAACGACTTCTTTCATGTTTCCAATACCTTAGCATCGGGCCACACGGAACATACGCTCCGATCCAATGTGCAACATCCCTTATACAACCGCTCTCCGTTCGCGGGTATCTTGAAGGACTTACCCAAAATCCTCTTGTATCCTAGGATTTGTCTGCAAAAGTCTGAAAGTCCCTCTTTGCAACCCTTCGTATCGAACGAAAAAAATGCTCGCCCCAAGTTTCCTTCTTCGTCGAGAGTGTAAGACTGTGTGACTGAGAGTTTAAATCCGTGCTAAATGCTGAGATTGGACCGTAAAGAATGCTACGAAGCACATTTCCATTTCATTTCGAAACACAGCTCGCCCACGGGCATGTCGATTTTTCCCGTTTCTTTTTTTTGTTTTGTATATTTACGTCTCGCACCGGTGTCCGGGATGGTTTATATCTGAATGCATCTCGCTGGTTTCGGTGCGTATTTATTCTATCCGCCCTGAATATGGATTGTTTGGCTCGTCCTGTGTACACAGCATGACGGCAACGAAGCAACCGCCCTGGTACGCGAAGAACGACACGGACGAACGCAACCAGAAGGCGAAGGAAGCGTTCACCGCCCTGCTACAGGTGGTTGCCCGCGAGCCAGAGGACGACGAGTACCGTCAGTTCTCCGAGGAGGTAAGTAAAATTCCCGTACGTGCCGGGAATTGTAATCCGACATACCGGCAACCACCGTGTGCGTCTTGTTAGGATGGTCGGCTGCTGCTGTTGCTGCTGCTGGGACGTTGCCCCTCGCAAAGGGAGCTCAGGGCGTCCGAGGGTTTGTCTGACTTAAATAAGATTAAGTGTCTGATGCACCATGACAAATGTCATCCTGCTCGTGGAACGACTCTTCCAGGCGGACAAATTTCATGACGCACTTGGTTTCACTCGCACTTGGTCCATACCATAGAACTTCCTGGCCGACCACTTTCATCTTACAATCAAACTGCAAACAATTCCGCCGGGATGTCGGGTGAAAGTTTGCAAGTAATGGCTGCGCTCGAGTTCCTGCTTTCTTTTTGCCATCGATGAGTGGCTGGCGCAATGCCTGACGAAGGTAGACGGGCCTCCTTTTCTAGGATCCCAGATCTAATACCCGCCCACTCGTCGCGAAGAAATTTGACTAAGAATTTGCTTTCGGGGTAAAAGTTTTCCATCGGGGTTTTTTTAGTAATAAATTGTAAAATTACTTCCAGCGCGGCGGGAAACGATTTTACGACCGAATTTTCACGCGCCAAAGATCAGGTTTCCCAGGCAAAAATTGAACCTCACTCTTGGAGAGTCCTTCACTGGGTGGCATAAATCGAGCAACAGAAAAAAACGTTATTTGTTCGGGGTAAATGCGTTTGACCTCGATGCAGTGCCGCCGCCGTTTAATGTAACTCAATACTTTCGTAGCACAAGGAAAGGCGCTATAGACACGCTCGGTGATGGAAATAAGATGTTCGTTGTACTTAGGAAAACTGGTTTAATATTCCTTTTTTAATTGCTTTTCATACATAACGTGAATCGTATTTTATCTCAACAATATCCGCCCTCAATTTCAATTAATAAACCCCTGCAGTACATCTCCGACGCAAAACAAGCTCTTCTTCCCAAAACCTGCCCTTTAAAGAGAAAGTTCGAACAGAGCGATGGCGTCGTTCTGCTGGCTTTCGCACCGTAGCTTGGAAATGCTGCACGCGCAAGTCCGGAAGATTGCTCATTTAAAAAACCGATTCCCCCGCAGCACGCACCCGTCCCAATAAAGCAGTTTAAAATCCTATTTTCTTCGATTTTGTCATCCCTCCACGGACGCACGGTTCTCGGTGCTCTATTCACACCAGCGGGAACCGTACGGGCGACGGGTAGCGCCATTCGGAAGTCCTCAATCCAATCCCATCCAATTCCCGTACGTGCCGGGAATTGTAATCCGACATACCGGCAACCACCGTGTGCGTCTTGTTAGGATGGTCGGCTGCTGCTGCTGCTGGGACGTTGCCCCTCGCAAAGGGAGCTCAGGGCGTCCGAGGGTTTGTCTGACTTAAATAAGATTAAGTGTCGCTGTTCCGTTTCGGGTGTAATCTTTTGCCTTCCTTTCGTTGCTCGGTAGGTGAAGGAACTGACCCGAACGAAGTACAACTACACGTACGCGGAGGATGAACCGGTGTCGACGTTCGTGACGGCGTTCTACGATGCGGTGCTGCTGTACGCGTACGCCCTCAACGACAGCATCGCGATGCTCGGGGAGCAGCAGGCGCTCCGGCAGCCCATCAACGGGACGCACCTCGCGCAGCTGATGTGGGGCCGCAGCTTCAAGGGCATCACCGGCAATGTGACGATCGACTCGAACGGCGATCGCATATCGAACTACTCGCTGCTGGATCTGAACCCGGAGACGGGACTGTTCGAGGTAGGTCGGCGGAGCAGTTGGAACGCGTCGCACAGAGCTATTCTTGAGCCGGTCGCTCGTTTCAGGTCGTGGCGAACTACTACTACGGCGGTGGACTTCAGTTCGTTGCGGGCAAGGCCATCCACTGGGCGGGTGATCGCACAAAGGCTCCACCGGATCGGCCAACGTGCGGGTTCGACGGTTCACTGTGTCCCGACAATTGTACGTAGCTGTTGATGTGCGCAGCGATGTCCACAGATCGATTAACTCTGTTTCTCCGTATGTTTCCAACGCTTCGCCACAGCACTGCCCGGGTACGCCATCCTGTCGCTGGTGCTCGGCGTGTGCGTCGTGTGCATGGGCATCGCGTCCATCGTCGGCTACCGGCACTACAAACTCGAGGCCGAAATCAACTCCATGACGTGGAAGGTGAACCCGAACGACGTGCTGTCGTGCAACCCGAGCCGCGGCCACCGGGGCAGCTTCCACTCGATGGTGAAGCGCGGCAGCCAAGCGGTAAGCACAATTCGGGGTCCGGGCCCGGCTGGCAACGATGAAAACCAATCGATAGTCCCCTCCGTCCCTCCATTGCAGACGATCTACTCCGAGGATCTCAACTCGCTGCCGGGCGACCGCCAGATCTACATCCACTTCGGGTTCTACAAGGGCTGCAAGGTGGCGATCAAGAAGATCAACGTGCAGAACCTGAGCCTCACCCGGTCGCTGATGCTCGAGTTCAAGCGCATGAAGGACATCCAGCACGACCATCTGGTGCGGTTCTACGGCGCGTGCCTCGATCTGCAGCCGGACCCGTTCATACTGACCGAGTACTGCCCGAAGGGTTCGCTGCAGGACATCCTCGAGAACGAGACGATCAAGCTGGACTGGATGTTCAAGATCTCGCTGATGCACGACATCGTCAAGGGGATGGCGTTCCTGCACTCGACCGATCTGCACTCGCACGGGTCGCTCAAATCGTCCAACTGTGTCGTCGACTCGCGGTTCGTGCTGAAGGTCACGGACTTCGGGCTGCATCAGTTGCGCCGCAGCACGGACGACGCGGACATCGAGAGCTACGCCTACTGGCAGAGTACGTTACGCAGCACCTCGTTTGCAATCAGCATCGCCTTATTCTGCTTTTATTGTGCTCCACAGAACTCCTCTGGACCGCGCCGGAACTGCTACGCGATCTCCAGTGTCCGCCGGCGGGCAGTCAGAAGGGTGACGTCTACTCGTTCGGCATCATCATCCAGGAGATCGTGTCACGCCAGGGTCCCTTCTACCTCGGCACCGAGGAGAAATCTCCCAAAGGTGAGCATACCGTACCGAGCCGTCCTACGACGCACGACGCCCGTTGTGACGGCGACACAGGGGAAAGCAACAGATTGACGCATCGATACCTGCCCCACTGTCGACCGAGCCGTTGCGTCTCTGCTCCGGCACCGTGGCGTTCGCCGCCTCTAAATCCTCCAGCCACTTGAGCCGCGAATGCTTCCACGCATCGCCCCGGCTCGAACGGTCCGCTGTAAGCTTCCGCAGGGACGCCTCGATCGCTTGCTCCCAGCTCTGCACGATCGGTATCTTGTACACGCGCAGCGTTTGCTTCGAGTGCGAACTCCGCCGCAGATAGTCGCACACGAGCTCCTTGAACGGGTGGCGCTGCTTCGGACGGTACTCGACAACACTTCCCTGCCGCATCGTACTCATTGGCTTATCGAACTTCAGCAGCTTCTGTTCCGGCTCGCCTCTTCGGCGGCTTGGGCCGGGTTGTGCGCCGTGGTCGGGTAGTGTGCGCTGCGCACCCGTTTGCTTTGCCTCCTGTTCGCGCCGAATTCGCTCGAGGTATTCGGAAAACTCGGACTTGCGCGGAATTTCGTAGATTTTGTAGCGCGATTTGATCGCCACCGGGTGGACATGAGGAAAAGATTCAGCGGCACCAGTAGCAGCAGTACCAGATGTCGTCGGCTGCAGTCCGGACGAGGATCTTCGCGGTGCGGCATGGTACACCGGGCGCAACTGAATCGTAACCGTTTTGCCCTTTTTCGAGGACATGTTTCTTGTAGCACTCTTTGAAATTAACGCAAAATTTAGCTACTGCACCACATTGAATCAACAAACAATAAAGGACTGTTTGCTTGTCATTGACATTTACGTCAACGTCTCTCATAGCCTACTATACGCTGGACGGTAATATGACGGATTTCTAAATATCCATTTCAGAAATCATCACACTAGTCAGAGACCGACCGGGAACGATGGACGTTCCGTTCCGGCCGAAGGTGGACGAGTCGTCGTACGAGGACGTCAACAACATTATGATCAAATGTTGGGCCGAAGATCCGGCCGACCGGCCCGACTTCGGGGGGCTGAAAACTATCATCAGGAAAATTAACAAGTAAGTAAGGGTTCCTACTTCAGACATTGAATGCTTCCGTAATGATGCGGTCATCATTCTGCTGTGTTCCAAACAAACGAAGTGAGGAGATACTTTTGGGAAAAAGTTTTCAAGAACCGTGCGTGCTCATCGATCAAAAAATTGACCCTATTGTGCTGATCCTCCAATCTGTTTCTTCTCCAACTTTCCCCCCAAAGTAATCGAGTGCTCAATGGGACATCTAATGACAGTAAACAACACTGGCGGCTGCCGCACTGAAGTTGGGCAGCAAGCGAACGATAATCAATCTGGCGAATCGAAACCACTCGAAGCGTGCTCAATTTTGCGTCCCTATCAAAGCGGGCCAATCAGCGCCGGATGGTCCTTTTCGGAAATCGCTTTTGCCTCGTCCAAGTTTACGCACGCCTGATCTGTAACGATGAATCACGGTATCGATGATAATGCGGCACGGGAACGAGGAGTCCTCTTTACACCTCTCTGGGGTCGCCGTATACGGTAGCGCTTCACATTACGCTCTCAATAAGTCAATCAAACGTGGGTTGGCTTCTTCCCGCACGAGGAAGCCATTTCTCGCCGTTCATCGAACGCCGCCTCCCGTTAGCTACGAAGCAAATCGGATTGCACCGGTTCGCTTTTCGTGTCTTAAAGTGCCTTCGGCCGTTTCGGCGACGTCCCGAAAGGGACGACCGAGCTGAAGAACCTGCACATAGTCACCCATCCCCATGGCGGCAACGGTTGGGAATGGGAAGCGCCTTCGGCAGGAAATTGTGCCAAACTGTTCGTAATTTGTCAGCCATGCCGTGTTTGTCTCGCTTTCGTTTCTCGCTGTCAACCGGAACACTGTTTAAGGCCAGCCACGTCCACTGCATTCAGTGCTGCTGCGCGCTGCCGGCGGGTGATGACATCGGGAGCATTTTTGTTTTTGTGCGCTTAGCTGTTTGTTAAAAGTAGCCCCCGGGAGACACGGATTAAAATGGTGCAGGTACGACACCGAGCGGCGTTGGCCGTGGATGAGACGCACGCGGGGAGCACGGATTAAAAGTTCATTCATTTCCAGTCGAGTTTTTCTGGGCGATTTTTTTTTCAAGTCGCCTGATTGCAAACAGAAGCTGTCGTTGAATCAACGGAATTACTTCCCCATTACTGCGATTAGTTTTTTAATTATATTTTAATGTTTCACTCGATGGACACGGATTTCATTGATTTGATGTTACAGCAAGCGTACTTGTTATGCATTTTGTATAATTTTATCTGTGGTCATTTGTTGAGCTTCACAAAGTTACAAACATTAAAGAGACAAGTGTCATTGAGTAATATGTAGGCTTTTCTAGTTTCGCCGTGTTTATATTACCACAATCCATTACTCAATGGCGGTCGAATTCCATTAACGTGAGCACATGTTTTGGTGGTTCGTTGGTATGTTTTGCGGTTCACTTCATTCTTCAATCATCGATTTGTGTGATATCGTTTCAGCTCCTTTTTTTTCATTTCGTGTTGCTCTGGTTGTCAAATGATATTAAATTTTGGCTTTGAATTGTTTTATTTGCAAATATTTGCCATCAACAAACAATGTGTCAATGCCAAACCCACTTCAATAAAGTCTTTTAGCGCAAAGTTTTATGATACAAACATTCTTTTTCATAAGACTTTTCTTACTTTTTTCATCCGTATTATGACGAATTGCCGTACTACGAAATATCCTAATAATAAATCCGTTTTAAGAGGCACCGTTGGCAGGCATCAATCACTCTTGATTCTAGGCATATCAGAAAGTTTTCGCAATCTCGTATCAACATCACCGCCACATCTCATATCACCCACACACACATGCACGTGTCTTCGCTCACCTGTTCGTACTTTTGCGACGAAAGATTTAATGCCGCACTCATTTACCCTCTGATCGATCAACTCAATCAAACATCAGCACGCGCAGGTGAACTTGCACCCGGTTCTACTGATCGATGCTCTGCCACCCATCATCCCAGCCATTTCCTCCTTAAGCGATGGCCATAAAATGACGCCCGTGCGCTTGTACGCGTGTATGCGAGCAGCGGTCGGTGCGCTATTTATTTGCTCATGATGCCACAAAAGAAGGGTTACCGTTTGGGGAAGGATTTTTATGCTCCGGTCCCCTCACTCACTCGAATCACGGCTCAAACCGATTCCGCCGGAGAGTGGGGAAGGAAACAATTTTCCTTTTCGCTGCTGTACTCTCATCGCTCTCGCATTGTACGAACCCGGTGAATAAACATCAATTTCCACGTGAAATAACAAAGGAAAAAGGGATCCTCGCTGTTCGACGTGTGAGCGGCGGTGCGGCTCGGATCGTTCGGAACGCAAAAGGCTCCCGCCATTTGAGGCACTTGATTTGCGTGTTAAAGGGCATGTACCCGGCGAACAGGTAGATGGGTGCTTCTGACATTTATCCACTTTACGCCGGCGGTGGCGTCGGTGAGGAGAAATCAGGAGCATGGGATACGCGCGAAATATGTGCTAACCATGTGCGCGTGAAGTAGAACGTTGAAAACTCATCACAACACAGACGTGTTGTTGGTGTTTTTTCAATATTCTCAAAGGCGTGGCCTTTTTTCGGGTGCTCGTTTGCTCCTCGTAATAAGAAAAATGAGTGCCTCGAGGGTTCGTCTCCGTGCTTTTCTTTTCTTTCTGAAGCAACATCCAACCTTACGGTTGGTACGTTCCGGAGTGTTTTCCTTTCGCCCATTCAGTTTTGAGTTTGTTCATCTATAACAAGCGCATTATGGACGTAAGAGCGAACGTAAGAGAGTGAGCGATAGTTTACAATAGTTCGGCTAGGGAACGTTGAAACCGCGCACTGATGGATGAATACAAGTTTGTGAGGTGCAACAATGAAAAACAATTTACCAATTTCTGTTTGCTTTGTGTTTCATTTGCAGAGAAAATGAATCTGGTAACATATTAGATAATTTATTGCAACGCATGGAGCAGTACGCGAACAACCTGGAGGCCCTGGTGGACGAGCGAACGCAGGACTACTTCGAGGAGAAGCGCAAATGCGAGGAGCTGTTGTACCAACTGTTGCCCAAGTGAGTATGGCCCGTGTCCCGTCCGTAGCAGCGAACGTTGGACACTGTGAGCTTATTTTAACCGGGTTGGTTCGCCCGTTGGCATGGGCATTCATTCCCGCTATTCCCACAACCGGCAGCCATTCCGACACCGAAGCTTGTCATTTTAATTAACACCACAACATCGACCTCGGTGCAGGATGCGGCTGGTTCCGATCCGACAGGCTGCAATTACTGGTTTGCGTAGGACGATAAGTAGTGCCACGTGGCCTATGGAAAGCTAATCAACTCTCGGAACGCATTGAATGATCAATAGGAAGGACCGGTCGGTCGGCAAGCAGGCTTCGGGGGGGTAATATCTAATTGCTTACCAAAAACTCAACAAAAGAAGATGTTTTTTTGTGGCCTATGGAAAGCTAATCAACTCTCGGAACGCATTGAATGATCAATAGGAAGGACCGGTCGGTCGGCAAGCAGGCTTCGGGGGGGTAATATCTAATTGCTTACCAAAAACTCAACAAAAGAAGATGTTTTTTTTGTCTTCTCACCAATAGAGAAAGGATGCACGTCTTCTTAGTACGTTACTTCAGAAGAAGAACGGAAATAACCTAAATTCCCTTGTATTTTCGAGTGTTCCTGTTTTTTCCCCCCTCAACGTCTGAACAGAATCTGAACACTTTTGGAAACGATTGAAATTTCACGAAAAAGCTCGCTAAACTATTCGTACTTTTTGTTTTAAATCGATCGTCTCTCCCTTCCGGGCGGGGAAACTCGCCCGGGCAAAAGTTTTCCCATCAACGGCGAGCCAAACCGTTTAATTAGTGGCCTCAACATTGAACCAACTGTCTGTGAGTTCGC
>KZ071922.1:115270-130070 GCA_002091845.1 Anopheles cracens | reverse complement strand
GAGCGCGTCCGGGGAGGCAGCGGTGGGGGTGGCGTATCTACGTACTGCCCCCCCGGACGTTCACCGTCTTCCTCGGTCACCACCACCAGCTTCATCTCCTCGTAGATTCCGGAAGCGATCGAAGCGCGAGACAAGCGCGAATGTCCCTCGTCACGAATTTCCTCGTATATGCCGGACACACCGGATACGCGCCGCGACCAGTGGGTCGGATGCGTGTCACCACGTTCGTGATGGGACGCAGTCGCCCCCGTCGGCACCGTCGGCAGCGGACCGAGCATATCCTGCAGGCCCATTATGTTCTGCGTGTTGTCCAGGTTCTGGTAGATGCCGAGCTCATCGCAGCAACCCTCGTGCGTGGCTGCCCCGGCGGGCGCAAGTGGATCGAGCGGCTGCATCTCCTGCTGGATTTCGTACACCGGCGTACGGCTGGCCCGGCGCAGCTGCATCATCTCCTGCCGGTACAGCTCCAGGTTGCGGATCGATTTCTTCATCCAGCGCAGATGGCGCTCGCAGAGGAGTTGCGTTTCGAGCGCGAAGTAGGCACAGCAGCGCTTCCGATTGTTCTTCCAGAACAGCCCGTACGAGTGTTGCTTCGTGCGGGACGTCGCCATCTGCACCGTCAGCCCGGGTATGTTGATGCGCACGATCAGATCGGTGGCGGTGTCGGTGGGCGAGGCGAAGAACGAGATGCGCATGTAGCACGGGAAACATTTGACGGCCTCCACGCGCACGAAGTACCGCGACCAGGACTGCGATCGGTGAGAATAGAAAGCAGGCGCAAAAAGATTGATTGAACAGTGAGGCTTGAACGACACTTTCGGTAAGCATTTTTTTCTTCTTCTTACCTTCATGTGCGAAAACTCTAGCTTCCTTTCGCGAATGTCCAACTTTACATCCATAAACATGCTTATAATGTTGTCCTCCATCGTGCTGCAAAATGATCTGCGTCGCTATCGGTTACAACGCGATGCAGAAATTTCTCTAAAACCGAACGGAAGATAGAAAACATCACACACGAAGCTCTCGTTAAGATCGAACAGATATTTTTGTACGCTCCGAGCGGCACAATATTTATGACATACGTTTATTAGCTTGACGAAGCTAATTTCCAACTGATAATAAATCAAGCACGCACAAAAACGCAAACCCAGGCAGTGGGTAACTGATTCTAACTAAACCTGCTCTGACTCACGTACACGCATACACATACGCTGGGGTGCATTGAGCTACGATCACTGGGCGCGTTCCTAACGAGTTCGAAGGACCTTCGGAATAGTTCCTAACCGTTGCGCGAGCACGCGCGCGTACTTCGCGGCAGCCTTGACGGCGTAATATTGTCGCGCATAGATGCAGCCGCGGAAGGCGTGCACGCGGGCAGCAGAAACAAGAAAAAAGCCCACGTTGACGTGATACCGCGAGTCGGCGGCCCTCCCCAGCTGCGCGCACTCTGTTTGCGTCATTTAGAACCGTTCGGAATATTATCCAGGCGTTTTTTTTTGTTGTTTGTGTGTTTCTGCCTGGTTTTACGTCCGATGGGGCAATATTTGCGTTATATTTGAATGCGATCCGCTGTGATGGGTGGGAGGGGGGTGGGTTGAATTTTGGGGGGATTGCCCACTGAGATATAAATAGTCAGCATGACTCGTCAACTAATACCGGCGCGTGCTTTTGGGTAATTCCAAGAGGCAGCGCTTCACAACGGAGGAAGAGAATATACATAAAATACATGGAATAATTCCGAACATGAAAACAAATGACGAATTTCTCATTTAGTTTGGGATTTTTCTGGTGCGGTTAGTCAAATACGAATCCCGCCAAAATCACTGAACCTCACTTCTCGCGCTTGAACCGCCGCCTACTTACCAGCAGTTTCTGGTTTCCTGTTTTTCACGACGTCTGGAGTGGAACAGCCAAAAGAAGCATCACGAAATGCGTTGGGTCACCCTTGGGTTTCTGCACACCACGCGCAAAGCATGCAATTTCTTCCGTTTCGCTTGTTGAGGAACATGCAGTGTAAAGCATGCAGACGAGACACACAGCATCCGGTAGAGACGTCCGGCTTTTTCACTCGAAACAGAAGTATGGTGATGCGTTCTCGTACCGCACTTGCATTCCTAATGAATCGTTCAACGTACAGCGGCTGGTATAGCGCGTTTCACAATGCAGTCGGAAGCTGCAAATTCTCCGTCGCATAAGAGATGAGCAATGCAATAGGCTCCCTATCAACAGCCAAAAATGGATGCAGGTGTCCCGATTGACGAACCGAAGTCACACAAAATGGAAGCTTCTCTAAACTAAAGTGTGTGCAAATACACAAACGAAACACACCTGAACACAGAGCTGAGGAAGATGCGATGCGACCGGAGGAAGATGGGAGATGCAAAACGGGGGAGGCGAAATTTGCACTGTGTGTTTACCACACCCGCACGGGGCCACAAAAAATGGCATTTGTTTTGTTTGTGCGCTTGTGCGTTTCCCGGGGTTTCGCGGACCCAGCCAGCAAATACGATACCAAAACAAAGCTGACAACTGTCAAATCAGGCAGCGAGCGCGTTGTGAGATGGTTTTTGCCTAAATTATATGATATATACCACATGGTTTTTTCTGAATTACTAAATAAAAATTTCCTCCTTGATTGAGCTAATATTTTCGGCCATTACTTGTATACATTTTCATTTAAATTTATCTGTAATATCCCTCTTGTATCTATCTGTAATATGCCCGTTTGACAGCCGCTCGTCAGTGCCGGGCTTGTTTATTTGTTTTGTGTCCGTCTTGTATTCGTCGTCACCAATTTTGTCTTTTTAATCGCAGCAATCTTATTACGTGTTTTTCCTGTTTCGATTGTGATTATTTAAGCGCAAGTTTAAAAAATGTCTTCGAAAGAAGCAAAAGCCGCCCTCAAGGAGGCCCGAGAAGCAGTCAAGAGCAAGAAGTTCTCTGATGCAATCAAGCTGTGCAATGTAAGCCGATTTTTGTTATTACACTTGGTACCCGGCAGTCCAATCAGTTCTAGTGTACACTAACTAACCTTTGCAGAAGGTACTGAAGGAGCAGAATGATAACTACATGGCACTGTTACTGCTGGGTGCCTCCTATCAGGACAGTGACAAAAAAGAAGCAGCTGCGTATTTGAGGCGTGCTATCAGCAGTACCACCGAACCGACGGTTGCCCTGCAGGGTCTGCTCGGCTGCGTCGATGACACCGAGCTGCCGGATGTCTGTGAGAAGCTACTTGCCCTTACGCCGGAGAAATATGCGGATCTTCATGCGAAGATATATGGCGCCGCAGCGCGTAGCGCGGTCGAGAACGCGTTGCGGTTGTTGGAAAAGGAAACGAGCAGCCCGGAAGAGGAAAGGCAACGATCGGCTTTTGAATATCTGGCTAGAATAGTGGCACAGAATGTGGATTTGGAAATCGCAGAGCCAGCTTTGGTACGGAAGCAATTCGGTTTCAGCTGCACTTCGCTGTATTAATGCCTGTTTTGGTATGTTTCCAGGTCAGCATGGTACTAGAAAGAGAAATTCGTAATGACGCTGATGTGTATCAGCGTGACAAATTCCTTCGCTACCTTAAGCTGCTTCATCGTGAAAAACGCTTCGATCGATTGGCATCTGTCGCTGCCGCCATGCACGATCGCTTCCCAAATGATATATATCCACTCGAGTGGATTTGCAAGCTGTACAGCGAAGAGATCGTGCCAGTAGAACAGCTGGCCACGCTTCTGACGCACAAGCTGGAAGATTATCTGGATCGTGCGGTCACCATCGGCCCGAACTCTTCCACCGTGCTGCTAGCGAAGGGAAAGTTTCTCTATAATGCGGGCCAGTTGGTGCAGGCGGAGCTTATCCTAAGGCGTACCAACGAGGTCCAACCATTGTGGGGTCCGTGTTTGACACTGCTGGCCGACATATACTTTCGCCAGAAAGCGTACGGTTTGGCGGAAAATCTCTATCGCAATATGAAGATAACGAACCTGAACTACGCCGTCGCGCTAACGGAGAACGAAGATGAAGAAAAACTTCGCGAAGCGAACGGTTGCTTTACGGCACTGTACGAGAACGATCGTTCGGCAGAGCTCCTATTCCACTGGTGCAAAACGAACCTTTTGCTAGGCGATCTGAACGCAGCTGAGGAAAGGATAGCGGAACTCGAAACGAAGGTTGATGAGATCGGATCGGAACGGTTGGATTATTTGCGTGCGTTGCGCGAGAAAAAGGCAGAGAACTATGCACATGCGATCGAGCTTCTTTCGCGACACGAAGGAAGCAGCAGCTGCCTGCTGGAGCTGTCCAATCTGCTCGGCAGTATGCAAGGTAAACGCGAAGAAAGCTTTCTTGCTGCCCTAAAGGCAACGAAGCTTGATCCGAACAAAGTCCCGCGTCGCGAAATGCGGTCATACTCTTGAGTGGCCTGTACCGGAAGTACGGTGAGTGGGATGCGAATGCGGCTTTGCTGTCAACTACGTTTTCACTCTGCTCGGGAGCGGCTTGGGCGCAGCTTTTGCTGGGTCTGCATCACCTCGGAAGGCAGGAGTATGACGAAGCGATAGGTGCGTTCCGTACGGTGCTGCGGTACGACGTGGACAACCCGACCGCGTGGGAGGGGTTGGCCGATGCATACCTCGGTCGTGGATCATATTCCTCGGCAATGAAGCTGTTCGCGAAGATAACTGAGCGAAACCCCGGAAATCCGTATCCGCTGCTGCAGTTAGCAAACATTAAAAATGTGTGTAAACCTAGTAGAGAGACGAGAGATGAAATGGAGGGTTGCAAATTATTAATTTACCTTCCTTGATATTTTATTGCCTCGTTTTAGACGGTAAAACTCCACAGGGACGGACTTGAATTGTTCGAGCAACTGCTCGCTCAGCACGCTAATTATTTCCCCGCCATCAAAGGAATCGCCGATTCGCACATGGGACTCTGCTTCTTTCGGCTCAGCCAGCGGTTACTTGGACGTAGTCGCGATCATGCGCAGCTTTGTGTCGAATATCTAACACGCGCCATCAAAATGAAACCCAACTTTATCTGTCTGTGGCAACAGCTGGCAAAGGTTCTAGACACGGTGGCATCGTTTCCTGCGAATTTTTCACACCTCGAGATCGAAGGAAGCTTGGCAGGACGTGAGCAACGCCAGTGCGTGGTGCTCAAGCGCAATCAACTGTCCGAACTGGCCGCCCGATGTTACTGTCGCATCGTGAAACAGAATCCGGACAACAGTGTGTTCTGGTATGAGTTGGCGGCTAATCATTTCCGCCGTGCGGTGAATTCTTCCCCGGATAGTATTGCAGATGTGTGCCTTGAAAAGGAACGTTTGAAGTTACTAAATACTGCGCAAAATATGGCCAAACATTCCATAAAGCTGGATGTGGGCCGTTGGCAGAATTGGAACCTGCTCGGAGTAATCTGTGCCACGAAGGAGATGAACAACTTGGCCCTGGCACAGCACTGCTTTGTAGAGGCGGTTACCGTCGACCGGAAAACTGCTGCTGCTGCCTGGAACAATCTCGGCGTCTTGTATCTCATTCACGGGCCACTTGGTCTTGCTAACAAAGCGTTCGGGCGGGCACAGCAATACGATACGACGTTTATGAATGCTTGGATTGGGCAGGCATTGATTGCCGAGCGTTGCGGCCAGATGGACGAGGCAATGGACCTATTCCGGCACTGCACGCAACTCGGATATCATCGTGAGTCAGCGATTGGATATGCACACTGGGTGTGCTCGGTGGTGAACGAGGAAAACTATCATGAGAACGAGCGATACCGGTTCGCGATTGATGCTATGGGTGCGTTGCCCGTTGCGCATGACTCCATCACCTGGCACTGTGCTGATTTAGCGGATCATTGTTCTGCGGTTGCGTTAAGCTTCCTCGGTAACCTCAGCAATCGTCTGGGATTGTGGCGTACGGCTTCTGATGCTTATCGACGAGCGGTTAATGCGGCCGGCACACTACAAACTAAAGACCAGATCTTGTGCGACTTAGGCCACTGTTTGTTGAAGCAACAGCGACACGAAGAAGCGGTGCAGTGTTATGAGAATATGCGAGGAGAACCTTCTTACCGGGCTTTGATCGGCAGAGCCCAGGCGTACTTCCGAGCTGAACAGTATGAGCAGTCGTACGCTGAGTACGAGCAATGTCTTAACTACCTAGCCGATACGGACATTGAGAAAGCGTACGTGTTGATCGCGATGTCGGCGATGGTGTACGCCTTCCACGGACAAGATGCCGCCAAGACGGTTCTCTTTCAATGGTAAATCGATACTAGGAATATGTTAGTTGTACATACAAATTAACATACTATCCTTGTTGCCTGTTTACTTACAGCATTGCACTGCCCCAACCACCTATCGAGGCCCTGTTTTCTGCGTGTGCTCTGGCCCTACTCCATCAGGATACGGAACTTACGGAACTTGCAATAAAAGAGTTACGAAAGCACGAGGATGATCCAGTTCATGGTCATCACGTCGTGTATCTGGTTTCGGAATATTACTGGCAAAGCGTAAGTTAATTATAAGTGGCGATCAGCGTACTTGCTTTATTTACCCTTTCTTTTTACAGAACCAAAACAAACAAGGCTATACCTACTTGCTTTCGCAAATACATCGTTTCCCGCATCGCCCAAAGCTGTGGCAACTGGTTGCAATGGCGTTGATGAAACGATTCCGCACACCGGAAAACAATCTTCGCTTGGCGTGCAGCGTAGCACAGGGTGCCGTAACGCTGGATATAGCCGACCGGAAGCGTCGAACACGTGCCGCAGACGCGGCACACTGGTTGGCCGTGGCCAGTGAAGCTATTCGCCCGTTGGACGACCACCGGTGTCGCGTTCTGGCCCAGAAGGCACTTCACGCAGATCCAACGAACCGTCAAGCATGGGGAGCCTTCCTTCGTACGGCTGCAAAGTGATCATGATGATAGATTCTTTTCTAAGGTAAATATTGTACGCATACAGGAAACATTGCGGAGCAATGGAAACCATGAGAATCATATCGTTGGCACGAAATGATATATTTGTTTTATTTTTGGGGTATACAAAATATTGAGAAAACAAATTCCGGGCGCCTTAAGTGCATTCGATATTTATAATCTGAACGTATCTACTTGCTGTACATTTGTATTGGTCTTTGAAAGCCTGTCGTCGTGCATTCCAGAATCGGTATATCACTGCACTCGCGAAAGCCAACCTCTTCACTGAGCAGGAAACGTTCAAACATTGACGGAAGGAATTTGATGGTGTGAAAGTTTTTTGCTATCGCTTCGGTTAGCTTCTTGCGTCGCTTGTAGCTGCTCCACTGCTGTGCCTCCAATATCAGTAACCCACCCGGGTGCAGCTGTTTATACATACGCTTAAACGCTAGCTGCAGCCCATCGTCGCCAAAGTTAAGATGCATCCACTTGGTTACCGAAAGGCACAGGATAACGTCGAACTGTGGCTTTTCCATGTCCAGTAGAGTAGGATCGTCGTAGATGTAATTCGCGCGTTTGAACTTTACCATATCAACGCTGGTTGGGTCGCCCTTCCTGCCCCCACCGAGTAGAGCCATTTTCCAGTGTTTCTGCGCGTCCTTGATGAGGTCACCGTCGATGTCCATACCGACAATCGATGCAGGATGGCAGGCTAGCGCTAGCTGCACCGTGAGAGCTCCATTGTTGCAACCGACGTCCAGAATACGCTTCCCCTCGAACAGGTTTCGCCGTTGCACGAATGCCTGAAGCCGTGCATCTTCAGCTGGCGTTGCATTTTGGTTGCGGTACCCGTAGTATCGGTTGTAGTTCCCGTACGGAAATATTCTTTTCGAACGTTTGTCTCTTTCTTTGGAAAATGTTTTTGGAGCTTTCAGCTGCTAATTATGGATGGAAAACATTCTATAAGGTCCTGCTACTTCCAAAACAACAAAAACTTACCATCGTAGACTTATGGTGCTGCAACAGGCTTGGTTCGGTATTTTCTTGTACATGTGATTCAACTTTTTCTTGCGGTTCAGTTTCTTGTACCGTCGCTATTTCAGAATACATTTCAAATACGTTTTATAGTAACAAAGGAGGAAATGTAAAACCTGCGTCTCTACTGGTTGAGTGTAAACAGAATTTTAACTTGAACATAAACAATACAAATGACAGCTGATATTCGCCCAGTTTGTTTTTTTTTGGTTCGTGTTTAAAAATAGCATGTGAAACATTTCAGTCGTTTGAAATATATCATGCCTTTTCAAACTGAATTTGAATATTTGCACGAACATAAAAACAGCTGAGTCGGTTTGAACGATTTTATTTATTTAATCACAAACTTCTTAAAATGTGGTACAATAACACCGGAGTGGTCACTTTACCTCTTATACCCATCAGCATGCAACAGTCAAACCGATCGATGGCGACCATCTTTACCCTCTCGCTTTGGTTTCCATTTGTAAGCACCTCGCAATCTAGATGGCGGTGGCAAAACCGACCCGATCGTTGCCCATATCGAACTCAGTGTAGTACTTGCCAATAAACACATCACCCAGAATCCAGAGCGGTCCGTTCGGGGGTGGAATGTCGATGCCCATAAAGCCGGAAAGACAGATAGTTTTGCCCATCTGCGCAACGCGAAGAATGTAATCCGCACCCTCGAGCGTGAACACTTTGCCCCCGAGCGTGAACGTAATCTTCGGCAGGCTGGGGATCAACGAACAGTCGACCATATATTCCCCGTTCAGGATTGGTGTGCCACCGATAGCCTTGTTGATTGCCGTGACCTCCGCAACCGGGCCCGCAATCAGGCTGGTACCGGTGTCGGCGATAGCCTCGCAACCGTTGTTGCAATACTGGCTGTCACCCACACTGACCCCGTCCATCTTGAACTGCCAGTACGCCTTGCGGTCCACGCTCAGGTACGTGAAGTCGCCGGTGTAGTGCTTGGAGTCGGACCCACCGAAAATGATCTCGCCACCTTCCGACGCGCTCGGGTCGCGGTTCAAGTAGAAGGAGAAAACGGGCGCATCGATCTTACCCTGGTTGAACATGTTGTAGAACACCGGCACCACCCCATCGACCGAGATCGATTTGTAGGCCAGACCCAGAATGCCATCAAACTTGGCCGCCACGAACACTAGCCCCGGTTCCTGGATGGCTTCCGCGAACGTCTGCTTCTCGACGTTAACGCCACCGACGCTCACGGTGTCAGTCGATAGATACCCCGACAGACTGCCGGTACCGTACTGGATGTGGAAGGCCGTACCGTTCTTCTCGAACGAGGACGATTTCTTCGCGTCGTACTTGTTGTGCATCAGGCAGGCGATGTTGGTGAACGAGCACTGCTTCGACGGCACCCACAGGTTGGACGAACCGGTATCGAAAATCACCTTAAAGCTCTGGGGTGGCGTACCGATCGTGATGGCACCGAAGTATTGAGCCTACCGTGGAACAAAACGAAACAAAACGAAAGTTTGAGCACAAATTTTTGGCACCAGCTATCGGCGCCTCCCGAAAAAGACCTACATCGAGATAGTTGGACAGCGGTTCCGGGACCGGACCAGTCGTGTCTCCATACTTCAGACGGAGCTGCTTGATTTCGGTGCCAACGCTGCGAAAATGGTCCCGTGCGGACGGTTCTTTATGCAAAGCAACCCTGCGAGAGGAAACACAACGAAACACAACAAACGCGGTCAGTTTGATTGCGCGGGGGCATAATAAAAAGTTAAAACAACGTTATCATCAAATAACCGAGATGAAGTGGATCGGATGAACCGTAAAGGGCAAAGTGGTATGATGGGTTTCGAACAGGAGAGAAAAAATGGAAGTAATCGGTAATGAGATAGTGATTTATCAATCAGCAGCAGCAGGCAAGTAATGTTTCAGCCATTTTTAGCGCTCCATTACGCATTTTTCCCTACCGTTTGTTTGCGAGTGATTCGCTGTTCAAGAATGAATGTTTATGATTTTTGCTTCGGTTCTAAAATTGCTGTAGTTGGTGTATGCATTGTTGCTCGACGTTCGACATCTCTACGTCCGGAACGTTGTTATTATACGATGGAAGATAAGGATAGCGAACGGATGAGTCACGCTCGACGCCAACTGCGCGGTGGTTCTTTGTTTTTCTGCCGGTGAATTTTTCAACGTCTCAAACTCGAGCGATAATTAGATTATCGACAGCAATAATGGAAACGCTTGCTCCGATGCGCTAGCTTACCTTACGAAATCGGCGCTTCCAAGAACGGCCATCGCCAGGAGGACGATGGCGACACCGGTCAAGCGGGCCATTTTGTTTGCTCACTGTTGTCGGTGGTCTCTCTACCTAGCGTTATTAAGTTACAACGTACTGCGGGTATTGATGCTGCGGAAGAGAAGAGAACCGAATAAATTTATAAAGTAAGCACTTTTGGCAAGCTACAAAACTCAAAACAATCCAAGTAGTGTTGTTATTGGAGCGTTTCGTCAACACACACGCACACCAATGCGGATGAGGCGTACGGAGCACGTAAAAATTTTGATTCGCAAAAGGCAAAATGCGACGAAATTACATCGTGGCCCAATGGTGTGGTGCACAGGCAAAAAGGTCCGTTGTCGTTTTTTTAGATCGCAAGAGTTATTCACCTTATACTTCGTCTTAAAACACTTTCGGAACGTACGTAAATGAGACTGCACTTTTGCGGCTTGCACTTTGCGCAGCCAACGACCAGTTTCGAATTTGGGATATCTGGCCTCCATTGTGAGACAGACCAGCTCATTTGGGGGAAAGGGATGCAGAAAGAAAACATATCGGAACGGGGCACACCGAATCGGTCGCACACTGGGCCAATTGCAACAAACATAACTTTATTGTTGCGATTAACTGCAGAGTTCAGGTTGTATGCCATTTACAAGCTTAAATATTCCAAACCAAACGATTAAGCTTTCTCATGCGCTTTGCAAGAAATGCATCAGTAATCTCGAAAGGGACGATTGTTAGCAGTCGGTGGGTGGTGATAATTTTTGACCATTTTTTTACGCACTTCCCACTGTACACCTTCCCTCGAATGAACTTTTTTGCGAAAAAAGGAGGGATGCATGCCGATCCCATCTAAACAAACCACGATAATGATAAAGAACTCAAGATGCCAACGTAAACACCGTGACATTAGAAAAAAGCACACACAACCAAAGTGATTGAAGAGTAGGCAAAGAAGAAAGAGAAGAAGAAGAAGCATCTTTTCCCGTTTTTCGCCAAATCTCCGTAAAACACAAATTACAAGCGATTTATTACCATTGATAGTGATTATTCTCCAAATCTAAACCACCTACTCGGTGTAGTGCTACTGGTGCTGCTGCTGCTCGTGCTGCTGTGGTGTGGTGTCTCTTTTTCTAGGGATTTCTGCTCTCCGTCTGGGTCGTCGGCGCTTGCATCGACCCCACTTTCGTCACGATGGCGCACCAGCACGCCCTGGCGTGGAATTGTTTCTCAGGCTAACAAAATCATTCTTCTTTCTTCCTTCTATATGTGTCCGCGCGCGCGTGTGTACAAATTATTGTGGTTAATGTGAACTATTCCGGAATCATTTCCGCTTGGCTGTGCTTGAAATTCCGATCAATATTTACTGATCAACTGTGTCCCGTTCGGTTTGATTGTCTCTGCCGGATGCCTCGGCCGTAAAACTCAACACCGGAACAATGATACAGACCATACAGGATGTCAACGATTGCGTGCCGCTGTACCTGCCGCACAGCTTGTACCTCAAGCCGCTGGCGAAATTTAACATCTCGGTCGCACTGCCCGCCTCGATCACTGGCAAGACGATCTCCAACTACGACGTTATGGAGAAGATGCGCCAGATGATACTGCCGGACAAGTTCTCCCTGCTGAAGGTACGGTAGAAACGGTGCGGCACGCACTCGGAAGGCAGCCGAAGTAATCGTTCTTTTTCTCCTTTCCCCGCCGCCCCGCAGGTCTCGAAGAGTACCGTCGGCTTCATACGGTTCGAGGGAGAGCTGGAGGACAAGGGCAAGCTGAAGGCCGTCCTGTCCCGGCTCGACGGCCGCCCGCTTCGGCTGGCCGGGTTCGACGAGTCGGTGAAGGTGCGGGCATCGGAGGCGAAGGACGAGTTCCCGACCCGGCACGATTGGGATTCGTTTTTCCGCGATGCCCGCAACATGGACGAGATGAAGGCGGGCGAGCGGCCGGACACGATCCACTTTAGCAATCTGCCGATCAAGTGGTTTTGTCCGCGGCACGCCGAAAACGACGACGGTGCGAAACCGAGCGAAAGCATCTTCAAGCGCATCTTCGAGAAGTTTGGCGAGGTGCGGGCAGTCGACATTCCGATCTGCGACCCGTACCGGGCCCAGATGAAGGCGCACATGTCCGGCATGAAGAAGTTTAGCTTCGACCAGGAGATGTACTTCGAAGGGTAAGGCTTCACCACCGTATCCCGGGCGCATGGCGCCGGCGGACGGCGGAACCGGTGGTTCAGGAAGGCAAGGAGAAGCACACTGGGTGTCTACCGCTGCCTGGCCTGTGGGGGGTTGCTGGAGGTGGAAAACAGAGCGGAGCCAGAAAGGATGCCACGGAGCGGATCTGCTGCTCTGCTCCAGCGCGAGAAAGAGAGTCCCTGTGTCGCTATGTGTTTGTTTCTTTTCTTTCTATCTTTCTTCTCTCATCCTCGTTACGTGGGGTCTTCTTTCACGTGGATGTTACCGGCGGGGCGGGATAGGTATGTGCAGTTCTCCGAGTACGTCGGGTTCGTGAAGGCGATGGACGAATTTCGCGGCATGAAGCTGGTGCGGAAGGAGGGCGAACGGAACCTGGCCATTACCATCGCGGTGGACTTCGATCGGACCAAACATCTGAGCGACGCGTCGGCGAAGAAGCGGCAGATCGTGCGCGATCGGCTTATAGCGGCCGACCGGGAAAAGGAGGAGCTGGAGAAGAAGCGGGTGGCGGAGGAGGAAGCACGCAAGGAACAAGAGAGGTTTGCAATGTCACTAACTACAATATCGAACGAAAACTTGTTGCTTGAGGATATAGCTGATGGATAAAGATCGTTTAAAAAGCAGGCATGCCAACCTATCTGTACATTTAGTTATTGACTGCATAAAGGAACATACTGCTCCTAATAGCCAAGAAAAACTGCTTTTTACAAAGACAAAATCTGGAAAGCTTCGAGTCTTTCGAATTTCTTGATATATTGAATCTGTTCTGGATAACTCAATTTGTCATTGGGTCTTCACAGAAGAATTTTTTTTCTTCAATTCTAAGCAACTCACTTTAACGCAACATTTGCTATGGCCGAAATAGATAAATATTGATCATTCATTGATAAAATAAGTCTAAATGAGATAAAATATGACACGGGTTTTCTGGAAACAAGCCTGGGTGACGTATCTTATCGTTGGATATTTTAGTACATTTCGCATTCGGTATAGCCTGCATACGGAGTATATGAAGGTGTTCATTTTCTTGAATGTTTGACAACCCTGGTCCTACTGTTCTGGCATATTTTTCTAAAATGATGATAAGTTAGTGGATTATGCTTTTAATCTAACTTGAATCGATAGTTTTGGGATTCAAAATGACATTTACCTTTGAATTAACTATCTTACATGCGTTATATGATATATTTTTGTATTAAACAATTAGCTTTTGCACGTACGTCTTGTTATAATATTCAAAAGTTATTGCACTCATTAACATCACCTTGCGCTACCTTGATGCACTCGACCCGCAGAAAGCGCCAGGAGGAGGTGCGGCAGGCTGAAATCGAACAGCAGCTTCAGCGGGAACAACGCCGTAAGGAGAAACATCTGCAGAAGCTGCGCCAGAAGGAGTCGGACGAGATCAGCCAAAAGATTCGGCTGGAGGAGAAGAAACTGCTGGAGGCGCAGCGCAAATTGGAAAGCATTCGGCTGCTCGATGCGCTGTTCGATCGTATGAAGGTAGGTTGCACGACCTGATTTCCGCTTCAACTGCTACATATCTGCGCTTCTTTCGAACACACAACACACACAGCTGAAGCAATCGCTGGAAAAGGGCAAGCGAGGAAGTATCGCGTCAAGCGATGGGGAAGGTGTTGACGGGATGAGCACCGCGTCGGTAAAGGATCGCCAGAAGAAGGCGAGCAAGCTGAAGGCAACGCAGGAGAAGGAGCTTGAGAAGATGCGGCTACGGTTGAAGCAGGCTAAGGACGGCAGCGTACTGAAGAAGGTGCTCAGCACGGGGCTCGGCGTGAAGGTAGAACGGTCGCGCTCACCGAGCATTAACACGATCAGCTCGGATGACGGCATCCTTAGCGATACACCGCGCCCGAAGGCCAAAAAGAAGCGCAAATCACAGACATCATCGAAGAATTCGTCCTCGTCAGAGGGTGGCTCATGCGGGGAGGAGGAGCTGGTGTCTGGCGATGAGAAAGTCAAGCGCGAGGAACCGCCGCCGGTGCATCACCACCCGTATCCCACCCATTCCATGCAGTACGATCATACGGCAGTCGGGTACGGTCACCCGATGGTGGCGACGGCGGGTTACCCACCGGCCAGTATGTATCCCGGTATGGAGTGGTCGACCGGAATGAGCTATCCGTACACGTACGATCCGTTCTACGCGCAGTACTACAGCTCGATGGCGTATCGGGGGGCGTATCGAACGGCAACTCGCGGACCGCGCTATGGTCGTGGCGGTCCCGGTGGAGGAGGTGGTGGTGGCGTTTCCCGTGGCCGCGGTAGTGGCTATCGGGGCCGCGCAGGTTACGATTACTATCGCGGTGGAGGACGCGGGGGTGATGAATACGATGAAGATCGATCGTACTCGCGTTCGAGATCACGCTCGCGTTCTCGTTCGAGACATC